>CABFVX010004909.1:22519-58018 GCA_902151425.1 Timema shepardi
TATATATATAGGTGTGTGTATATATATACACGAGTATATAATACCCAAGGAAGAACAAACAGAGAAATTCTGCATTAGTCTTTTTTTGGTGGTTTAGCTTCAATTTGAGGAAACACTCAAATTTTCTATGTAATAGGCTGTCATTTATAAATTATCAGAACTACATTATATCTATTTAAATAACCGAATATTTGGTTTTTGTTTAGAAATATTTTTGGCAGTATTTTATTTTGTGATAAATTAATGGAAAACTATCACTTTATAAACATTTTCACGTAAATTAAAATGTATAGCACGACACAATCTTACATACTTTCTCATTTAGTAACTAACCAAGAGTTGGTTTACTTCCATTGTATATTGCAATTAGGAAACAGATTTTCATAAATTTACCATCAGTAACCCACAAGGGAATGTATGTGCGGTGCACTGTACCATTTATTTATTTTCTCAAACCTCTAAATACTTTAAGCAAGATTGATCCTGCTAATTTTAAAGTATGGTGTTGCGAGTAAAGACAGGCCTACTTTGAGGAGTTTTGTTTAGATCTTTATATTAATTGTATAAAGCCGAAAATGACCGAACTCGATTGAGTATATATATTAATTTGGACACCCTTTGCTTATAAATTGTGGGCAGGAGGAAGATCACCAACCAATCATGTGTGTGTCCTTGTATATGTGTGCGTGTGTGTTCAAATATCACACACACACAAGTACAATTCTAGAATTGTTATTTATAATTGTTTAACTTTGTAGAAATTCAAACCATTCTATTCTCAATGAATAGCTTTTAGCTCAAGCTTGAAAATAACCCGAGCTATTTAAAAAATAAGCTGGGCTATATTAGGTCTTATTGGGTTTGTTGTGGTGTTATTGAAGATATTATGTATGTTATCTGATTTAAGCAATCATTCAGACATATTAATTAGTGCCTAGACTGTTACTTTACAAATAAAATAACGTCCACACCTAACAATAATATTATATTTTAGAATTCAATTTCATTTAAGGAATTAAAACAATAGACACTGGTTAACAAAATTCAAAATAAAACTTTCATGCAATAATGTTAGTGAAATTTGGTTCTTAGAAAAGAATGTTTTAAATTTAAATTGTATGTGTATTCTTTAAAATATTCAATAATATTAGTTTGATATAGTCCTATGTTATTATGTTTAATTCCATTTCTAATCTATCTACATTTTTATGTTAATCATATTTTAAATATTAAAAGAAAAATAGACTAACTACCTTAAAAATTAGACAATTGCTTTGTATTCAAAATAAAATAAGTTTTTTTAAGTGGGTATTTTTAATAAAAACCCGTGTGGTTTTTTTGGGTCTGGATAGAAATGTAACAACCCTGTCTTAGCTAACTCTACTTGATTTAATTATATGCAATTTTAACAAACGGCTATCGCATCCATATTATTTACCTTTAAATTTTTATCTTTATTGTTACTTATATCGTTGACATGATTTGATATACAATTTATTTAATTTTACTATAAAACCACATTTTAAATTACACTTTTACATACCGTTGTTTGATACTTGTAAACAATAGGAAACCCCAAAAACAACATTACTCAAACATTTAAGGAGATCTTATATTGTTATATTTCATTTCAACATTAGTTAATCACTAACTTCCAATATTTAATTTAAATAATTTTAGAGGTTAGACACTTACCAAAGATTTTTGTTTATTAATAAATAAATAAGTGTTTAGTTTGTAATTGGTTTTATTTATAATTCTTTCCCTAACGCTAAATGACTGGACTTTGTAAATACTAAGGGAATTATACACACGTGGAAATGTATTAACTTATCACAATTGTTTTGTAAAGAATTGTAAAATTTTATTTAATATAATTTATATGTTTACTGTCTTTAGGTTGAGTATAGTATAATTTTGATCGTAAGAAGAGTAAATGACTGTCACAAACGTTAGTAAACCTATATTGATTTATTCATATCCCAAGAAATGTGATTTACATCTTTAACTTTCGATAGATATTATAAATAGGCCTACCTTTAAAATAATAAAGTAAAATGCCATCAACTTTGACCTCCATTTTTTGTTATGTATTTATTTGTATTTTCTAAACCTGTTCTTCCTACAAGAATTAGAGTATACCTGGCCAAATGCATTGGGGGTGGTTTTCACCTTTATTGTTGTCACATTTCTTTTCTTTACATCCTTGTCAGAAGAATGTTGGTGCATTTCCAATAAACCATCCTTATTAATTTTAAATTATTATAAGTAAAATCCTTGTATATATTATTAATGTAAAAATAAATTGTTTTATCCTAAGTAGTTTTAATTTGGTATATTATGAATTATTATTAAAACAATTTAAAAGATTTACCCACATTTTAATTGATTGTACCTTTTATTTTAACGATTAACTTTCAATTAGAATTAGTAATTATATTAATTAATGCATAATATCAATGTTTTAGGCCTACACCTTAATGAGAAATACAAATATAATATAATATTATTGATGTTATATTAAACATGTGTACACACTGAAATAATTTTGAATGGAAACTACTACAGCTATGTATAATTTTGAGATAGAACCCAAACCCGGCCTTCCAAACATTAGCCGAGAAAAAGAGAAGAAACCGACCCTCCCCTTTCTTTGTCTCGGAATCTATTTTTGGAAAGAATGTATACCTGCCAGTCAGTCAACCCTACAAGCGACGAAATGTCTCTCAGTGCACAAGGGAATTAACAGAGGGGGAAATGGAATTGAAGTTCTCTACACGCACGAAGCGTAGCGGATTTGAAATAAAATAAAAGATATGGGGGTTCCCCCTTAAGTGAAACGCACCAATACTTTGTTCAGATACACCTAGAGACGGCTTTATTTGTTTAGAGGTCTTAGACTTGACATGGTTTAAAAGCAATTGTTTAATTCAATATGGTCTCATCCACAACGGTGGGTATGTGGAATAAGCGTCAGGCTTATCTTATCTGATTTTACAGGGTGGGGAGGCCAGAGATTGAATCCCGAATGGGCCTAGTGAGGGCGTTTTTCCTCAATGGTTTCCACTCTTCCTCAACATAAAAGTGGGTACACTCCTTATAAAATTAGTGGAGTCCTAACGAGTGGAAAACCAAAACACATAAGAAACTATAACTATTCAATTAATAACGATACATCCTGTGTCGTTTTGTTAACGATAAACCGACCATGGCTCTATCTCAGCCGGGGACATTGGAATTATTATGATCAGCATAGTGATATTATATCTTTACTTTGTGATAGTATTCATTCATTTCTCCTTGATTACCATTCCCTTATACTAAGATAGCAATATATTCGTAAAAGAAGTTGCCTCTTAAAAACAGAACAGCATGAAAATAATATGTGATTATACTCTGCGTCCCTGGATGTAACAAGGTCCCGGCACTTATAGAAGGCCATAGTTCAATCCTGAGCCACATTTGGTGGTTACCCATCCTCTATCCTAGTTAAGTCTCGAATAAGTCCTTTAACTTCATTTCCCTAATTATGTGTTTTTAAATCAGTAGCTTAATATGTTTTAATTGAAAGTAAGGTTTTATCTCCTTTGTTTATCCTTAGTTTATATACGTTTTAGTTTTTCTTCTAAGACGACACGTTTTGCTGAGTCTTCACCATCTTCAAATCTTATTTGTATTAAAGATAATCAATTTTACTTCATACTATTGGAAGGTTTGTGAAATTTTACGGTTGTATATGGAATCATTTTTAGTAAGACCAATAATGTTGAGTTTAGTTAGCCCCTGTGGTAGTGGAAGTAAGGAAACTATCCTTGTTGATGAACGTTAGAGAAAGAACGGAGGGAACGAGCAACGCTCGCAGCGCTACTATATTTGGTCACAACTCCCGACAGCCTCGTGTTTGTGTGAACGGGGCAGTAAAAATAACTCGAGGGAAGGAAGAAACGCGGTGGGGGTGCGTAAGGGATCCGGGAGCTCAAGGATGAACAGGACATGGCACCTTTGGGAGGGACTTTCAATGACAATACTTTTTTTAACACCATATTTAAATTATATTAGAGACATCCATCTCGACTGTTGAAACTTGTTGCAGTCGTTCAGCTGTCTCGTCATGTTTAAATAATGGCTTGATATTTCAAATTATCGTTTGCCCGAAAATGAGGCTGAAATATACCGACAGTGTCCTGGAGTCCAACACCTTTAACTCTGTTGGTAACGCGTCATCCTACTAATCTATATGTCCCGGACTTGATTCTCAGCATGACAAAAAAAAAATGATTGGGGAAATTGGGCGTTTCACTCTCACATTGATGAATTAAGGGCTTAGAGGCTATCTTTAATTTCAGTTTTATAATTAAGTTATGACAAGACATCTTGTAAATGTGGGGAGTGCCAGGCCCCTACCGTGGTTCGGATTCCACGTTAAACTGTAGGTCCTACATTTCATCTCACAATCACCCTACCATTACACATTAGCGTAAGTGCGATATAACCCGAACGGGTAGTGAGATGCGGTGCTAATAATAATAATAATAATAATAATAATAATAATAATAATAATAATAATATAATTAAGTTAGCTTACAAGTCATATGCTGATATGTGATGTTATTTCAGAAAGTTGACGCTAATTACCCAATAGCAACACTTATAATAAAAAGCTTAAAAACTATATGTGAAAATGTAATATCAATTTGTTTTAACAACGGGTCATGAAAATTGCCCCTGTAATGTAGATAATAGGGTTGTTTAGACAGTTGAGACAGTGCCAATCAGACGTTACGATTAAGTCAAATATTGATAAAACTGAGTAGTAAACGAATTTGGTCTTCGCTGGAATGAGCTGTATGTCCCAACATGGTTTTAAAGTTGAAATTTTACACTTTTAAAAATACAAAAAAAGACTTATTTGGGTTGCTCGTTACGATGTACATGCCTATAAATCAAAAAGCTAGCGATATAGGATATTAGAATGGCTCTTTGCGAGTCTAGTGATGTAGCATCCTGGGAGGTTTCTCCGTGCACTAACGATATCTCTCGGCCAAAAGACAGTTGAATGTCTCCAGTATTGATGGAGGAGATGTGAAGTGAGGTGACACAAAGAGTAATGGACGAGCCGGACTAATATTTATCTCATCTCTCTTGTTCGACTGTTTTAATACCTGTACAAGTACAAGCAAACTCTTTCTATCAATAGTTTCACTAGCCTCGGGAGCGATGGTTTCGTGCTAGACAGACTGCACACAACGGGAACATCAAGGTTCGAATCTCGGTCGAGTGAACTGGGGTGTGGCTCTTCCTAAATGGTTTTCCACGAAAATGCGGGTTCACTTCCTCTAAATTCAAATTTTCCAATTCCTAGGCCATTAGCGTAATTAGTACTTAACCGTATAACCAGGGCCGGTCTAGGGCGTGTGAGACGGGTGCAAGCGTATAACCAGGGCCGGTCTAGGGCGTGTGAGACGGGTGCAAGCGTATAACCAGGGCCGGTCTAGGGCGTGTGAGACGGTCGCAAGCGTATAACCAGGGCCGGTCTAGGGCGTGTGAGACGGTCGCAACCATATACACAGAAAATTCACAGGTGCGCCAAAATGGCCCATATATAAATATTGTTTGTTTTTATCTGGGAAAACATAAATATAATTATAGAATCTTTATAATCTTTATGAAAATCCAGGTTTTTGTAGTTCTTGGAAGTGTATATACTTTAACCTCACTGTATATTTATATACCGCATACCTAACTTTATAGTAGAAAACAAAAAGTTTCTACACATTTTTTTCAAGTTAAAAAAAATAAAAGATGTTAAGGTCGAAAACACAATTACGTCATTATCTTATTATTATAAAATACAGTAGTTTTTATAGTTACTAAACATAATTTCTCCACTAAAAACAGGTATAGATATAGGTCTAGATTTAAAATGGCCATGTATAGTATTCCCCACAGTTTTTTCATTGGTGTGGAGTGGGGATGAGGGGGGGGGGAGGCCGCAAAATGTGTTAGTTACGCACACACAAAGTTTTTGCCCTAGACCGGTACTGCGTAGAGACCGAACGGGAAGTAAGACGTGATGCTAAATAGATATTAATAGTTTGACAATTTTGAGAAAATCTCAGTGAGTGTAATATTGAATGCCTGTTGTGCACTTAATCTGTTTATATTTCAAAATTTTGACACATGAATGACAAGCATATTTAGCGTGTGAGCTGTCTTCTTAAATTATTAAAATATAACTAATAAACATGGAGAGACTGAAAAAACATACGGATTACAGACGAGGGAACAAATCAAAATTGAAGCTCACAGTCAGAGCCAGGCGCAAGAAAATAAATTGGAACAAGGGGAAGAAACTGTGAATTGTTGGTTCTAGGTAAATTCATTATATATCATTTAAAGAAAATTTGAATTTAAATTGTGAGTGTGATTGAACCTACTAGAAATATTATTGTTTTAACTTTCTATCTATATTCCCTTGAAATATTTTGTTCTTTTTTTCAATATAAATTTTATAGCATTTAGATTAGACACATTTAAAAATATTTTTGAGGAAACTTTTAATTACCAAACATTGCTAAACATTTTTAATATTGAAGGGGGATGGGGGTAGAGTGATCTTAGCCGCCTGGATTAGTTTACGCCGCGCCGGCCCGTCAGGCTTTGTGTTGAACGGAAAGAAAATGAGTAAAATAAATAAGAATAGAAAAAGTTTGAGAAGAAAGTAAAGAAAAGTTTTTTATTAAATCAATGTGAAAGTCTGGAATAAAATGAAATTGGGAACCACTGATGTTGTGTAATAAAGGATATAGCCACCCTGACCAATAGATACATTCATTATGTTGTCATGATCATCCATTTTAAGTTTTGAGTATTCTCTTTGTGGTTTTGAAGCATCCGAGCTGCCATCGAAAAGTTTTGCCTTCAGAAAGGTTTTATTCTATACCTGAGTCAGTTAAGTACTTCACCTCTATAAAGGAAGAAAACTAGAATATAAAGTTATATATAATCAATCCTAGTGAATGCTGAGATGATCCAGATCTCTCTCCGGGACCAGCCTCCAGAATTACTGTAAAGGGAGGGCCACTGTTTCGTTATTGCAATTTAATTTTCTAGCCCTAACTCACCAATTAAAAATCCACTCGTGTTCTGACGTCATTTCTTGGTCAAATGACCGAGAAAATCTGCATTTTAAACTATAAAAAACCAAACTATATTGACACTATAATTACCATCCCTACAAAATATTGTTATAATTGTAACATTAAATAAAAAATCCCGTAAAACTTAGGTTAATTGGTAAATTGATAAAAAAATATCATGTTGTAATGTTTCTTCCAGGATATAATGGATCATAAAGGTCTGTGGAATCATGTATCTGTCTACAATAAAAACTAAAAACAATAAAAGCTTATTTTAAAATATATATCAAGGCTGTGCAGGTGCAAATACGATCGTGAGGAGCCGTTGACAGCGGCTGTGAGTTTGAGACTGTTATACCCTGATACTGGTGGGAAGCCTGTTCTGGAAGGCCTTGTTTCGTACCAGAATACCACTGAATGGTAGTATTCTGGTAGAATAAAAGACCTTCCTGAACGGGCCTCCTACCCAAGCCATGGTATAGCATCCTAGCACGGTGTCTGGCAGTTGTTATCTTTGCCTTCCTTCTATTCCACTCGTGGCGAGCGTGTTAAAGCAAAAGCACGCGGTCTGCTTTAAGTGATTCTTACTACTAAGCCTAGAAACGTTACAAAATTGGAACATTTAGTTTAGACCAAGTTTATTTAGATTGGCTTGGATCAAGATTGTCGCCTTTGAGATAGTAGTAGGGTATAATAGCCAATTGTTATTGTTCATAGTGTGGACATACTTTTCTCCTAAATCTGTGGAATTTGATTTATTAAAAATGTATTAGCTTGTATGGAAAACATGTTATAACAATTTAATTTATTTCCCATTTTTATGTAGTTTAGTTTCTCAAAAATAAGAATACCAATTTAATTAAGCGTGATACAATTCCTTATTAAAATGTTTTTGAGTGCATTGACTTTTTTTCCCCCCGCGCTTCACGTCTTACTACCCATCCGAGCTAGAGGAATTTAATATAACTAATATGGCAGGGATCAGGAAGGTAGATTATTGAATAAGTGTACCTACATTTGAGTGTAGGAATTGTGAGAAAACATTAAATAAACTTTAGTAGACCCAGCTGAGATTAAATCCCCGACCTCCCTGTCACCAGCAGTTTCCAGTCTATTTGTGGAACAAAGGGAAGTTGATTTAGCGGAGCTAGCCGATCAATATTGTGGACACACCATAACCCCCATTTGAGTTCAAATTACTGATTACTTATTAATGAGAACTTAGTCTCAAGCTGTAATAGACTACTCGAGAGAGCAAACACGATTGTGTAATAACATTCATTTCCTGCAATCCAGCTTGCTAATTACATGGTATAGAGATACTTGAACATTTTGTAGAGCTACACTAAACTTTACTATGCTCTGGCAGTATTTACCTTTGGGCATAACATTTATTAAACAACTAGCCTTGTGCAGTGAGTGTTATTCAAACTGTTTTGTTGGCGTACCCCCAGATATAATTTATATTCAACCCTGTACCCTCAAAGCTCAAAGCTGTTGGTGCATAATGCAAGCTATAAATATTGTATAATATACATCTAAGATAATTACATCCATGATAATGTATTAGCCAATAAATTTTAAATTAGAACAAGGAGAATCTGGCCCTAATAATTTAGTGTTTATCGTGATATAATAATATTAATATATTTTTAATTTCACGTACCCCTAAGATGTATTCGTGCACCTACATCCGGGGATACGCCTACCCCAGGTTGAATACCTTTCAAGTGCCAACGGGACATTTTCACTATTTCTTGAAATAATTTCTTATTTAAAATAAAATAAACAAAACCTAATATAGCCCACTTCGGTGGCCTTGTGGTCTAACGCGCTACTTTCGAAGTAGACTAGACTGCCGATGACTGCAAATGCGGATACACTTCCTATAAATATATCCTTTCCAATCCCTAAAAATCACTAGCATAATTAGTACGTAAGGGTATAAACTGCGGTGCTTAAAATAGAGAAAAATAAAATCTAATACGATTGATGATACATTTTAGCGATACGCCAGAACCCTGTTCCGTTTCATATTATAGATATCACGAATGTAAGGGCGTGTTGGCCATGTAAAGCCATACAATGGTAATGTTAACTGTGCGTTGGAGACTATAGAAATTAAATGAATCTATTTTATTCAAAGAAAATACCAAGTGGGCTACATACAAACGTTTCTAAGAAATAATATTATAATTCAGTGATACCTGATTATTTAAAAGCATCATTTTATAATACAGGGTTATCTGTTATTGATTTTATTGCAAATTATTAAAATTTGTTTCAATTAAATGTTTAATAAAATCAAATGTTAACATGTAACCCATCTGTTCCTAATATTGTAAGCAATAAACAGTAGTCCATCACATCAAAACGATTCACAATGAACGGTAGTATGGATGATAAGAAAAGTAACCATCAATTATATACTCCAGATTCATTAAAAGCCATTATCGATGCCGATTACCGATTATGTTAATTATTTGCTCATGCTTCAATTATTATTTGCATCAAATAAACACAAATACTGATTAATCAGAATAGTCTATCAATGGCTGATAGTGATTAAGAACTTTGTACAGTACTTACTTAAGAATTTTATTACAGGTAATATTCTTAGTTACGGATTTTATTTAAAATTTGAATTATATTATGAATCCAGATACGGTCTATTAATGTTTTCTGCCATTATATTCGACAAACTCGCGCATACAATGTTTTACTTTAAATTTTATTTTAAAAAATTGTGTATTTTTTAAAACAAGAAATTGAAAATGAGATTAGTCCTAGAGATTAAAAATATCTAACCCTGTATAGCTTTAAATGACCAAACAGTTCTAGAGTCTAATACATTATTAGGGCTATGGCCATAATTATTTTTGGGGAACCCCCCAAAGAGGATGAGAAAGGTATTTTTCTAAACAATGAGTGAGTCCCACTTGAAGTAATTTAAAGCCTTTTAAAATAATTGAGATTATAGCTACTATGAGCTTTATAAAACTTCAATATGTTTGTTCAATAAGTTCTGTTTTGGTTATCCAGATTGTTGGGGTAGGGACGAAGGAGGTAGATTTAAGAAGAGATGTGACCACATCTTATTGGAGGTAGAGTGGAAAACCATTTAGGAAAAAACCCCTTAAGAACATCCAACCTAATTTCAAGCCCTATTATCTCGTTTTTGGCAATCCAGTTTATTGCGAGGCTGACGCCCCTTACTGCGTGACCACTGATGCAGGTAAAATTACAATTAGCTACAAGCCTAGATATTTAGGAGTAATACACAAATATATTATCAATAATACTTTAGTGAGGGGTTTGAAGACCCAAAACACCTCCTCCTCCCCCCGAACAATACACCCCTGTGTAATATTCTCAGTATGGCATCTTATTGGAACGCTAACAAGTCATATATGTCTAAATGTATAATCAGTGTGTTACTAAGTGAAAGTACAAAACAAAATAATAATTGCATATACAGGTTATCGACTTATTGATTTAAACTTTTAAGTTGTTAATTTTAATAATGTTTAATAATGTACTAATTCACTAAAAAGGTCCACTTTAATGTTGGTGCTACCCTGTCGGCTTATTCCAATCCTTGAGAAATGTAATGTTGACTCGCAGCTTAGGAAAAAATCACCAATATTTTGTATAGTTTTACCATCTTGCACAACAATGGCTGTGTGAGCACTTATTCTAAGTATTAACTTGTGTGTAATATTTTAATAGCTCTGTTTCAATTCCACAGAGTAAAATACGATAACCTTATATTTATTTTGAAGATTATTGGTAGGAGAAACGTATGAAAAGTATTGACTTTTCTTATCCCCTACCCCACGATATCCTATGCATGTAGACTACTGATACAGCCTTCCTTGTATTTAGAAAGTGTAAGTTGACTAGATATGAAATAAATCTAATTTAAATGACACACATTTAATCAGCACACATGCACCACTTAGTTGCAGGATCAATTGGAAAGCGAACCAGACGAACCACGACCTACAGAATGAACGTAATACTAACTGTATTTGAAGCCGCGTACATCTGTCTCGTGCCTGGCGGGCAGTGTGACCGAGTGGAGGGAGTTCTTTGAGCAGACAGATGTTGCAACAATCACATCGAGTTCACCACAATGACACAAAATAGAAACCTCTGATTCCTATTTAAGTGAAAATTGGATTCTGACATAAACTGGTTCAAATCCTCTCCAACCCTGCTTAATAAACATCCCCCTTACTATCAGCTTCTTAAGGGTCCCGCCTAATTGAGGCTTACCCTGGTGGGAATTTCAGTTATAAAGCTTAAAATTCCCTAAGCTCTCAAACACCTTAACAATTTATTATGTAACTCCATTAAAACCTACATCAAGGAATTCAAAACCTACACTGATGGATTTCACACATATTTATATTATTTTTTGTACGAACAAAGTACATTATTGTGATATGGGTATATACAACGCCAGCTCACTCACAGTGCACTAAGGCATGTGTACTCAAACCAGATTAAAGGCAAGAAAGAAAAGTTTAATGTTTATATATTTGTTTCAGACTTGAGGAAAATAACTTTTAATAAACAAATTCTAAATTGCTGAATATTTAATATTCTTGATCGGTGTGAATGATTTATTTCTAAGTCTATTGGGGAATCTATTAGTACAGCAGGATTAAAGCATGTCATATAATTAAATGTATATGCTCAAGATAAGAAACTAACGACTACTGTATTCTTAAATTGCAAAGGGTCATTTCTACAGTAGTACAACGCCCATGTTTAACTAGTTATTTTTATAAAATATATATTTTTTAATAATGTACAGTATTTCAGTAACCATTTATGTAATTTGTTCTTCTTTGTTATTGTAATGTAATATTTGTGATGAGAAACTTCAATGCGTTGTAATTAAAAAATAAGCACATATGTATAATATGAAAAATAATATAGGATTAATAAAAATGATAGGTCTGTGGTTCCATCTAAACGTTGTGTTTCCTTTTTATGTTTGCACACAAAAATCATTACGATTCATTTAAATTAATTAGGGGGCTAGAGACCTATTTGTGCTGATACGCCCTTAAACACTAGTTCTACTAATGCATGTTTATGCATGTTCATGGTGTAAGGAGGAAAGAAACATAGCGATAAACTTTGGTTACAAAATAATTTCGACTTCTTCCTTATTGCAATCAAGTGAAGTGTGAGTATAACAACTTATACGGCGTACCCACGGGCGTGAACTCCACTGGATTTTAAATGTGTGTTATTGCATAATAGGCTATTGGTGTGTGACTCATTCAAACATTTTATTTATAATTCAAAATTTACTATTATTTGTGTTTTTATTTTGTTTCATGGTGAAGCTTATTTGACCAAAACTTATTTCTAATGAGCTATACAAATGGAAAACTAACGTTTATATTAGTTTAAATAGTTAGTTATACTACTAAATTTTATAGGGTTTGTCAACTTGAGATAAATTTGGCTCCAAACCAAAATATGCGCTTTATGTTTACTCAGCAACAAATAATTTAGCACTCACAGCTCTATTTCGTTTTGTTGTTGGTTCTGTATCATTATGGTGGCCGACTCTAAGTTGCTGGACACTATTTATATGACATAGCTAAACAAACTAAATATTTAATAAGCGGTGATCAACTAACGTTTCACCCTCTTCTGTGGCCACATGGTACAAGGCATCACTCTCGCAGTAGACTGTCTGCCGATGACAGGTAGATCGGATTTCAATCTCAGTCGGCTGCACCGAGAGCAGTTTTCCCTAAATGATTTTCTAATCTCACTACACGCAAATGTGGGTTCACTTCTTCCAAACTAAACCTTCTTCACCTCTATCACATTAGCGTAATTAGTAGATATGCGTATAGACTGAGCCCGTAGTAAGACGTGGTGCTAAAAAAACCAGACGTGTTGATGGTGCGAACCTAAAACATTGTTATGGACTGTAACCTAACAATAAATACAGCACTAACGATTTTTCTGGCTAAATGAGCTGCACTAAAAATTTCATTAGGTTTTGTCATTAGTGCTTGACCGTCAGATGGGGGGGCGGGGCCAGGTTGAAGTCAATTTAGCCCCGCCAGACGGTTTTGCCTTATAGCTTCCACAAGAATGTAGCACTAAAAGTTTTCTCGTCAAAGGCTATAAAATTTACATAGATCTTTTAAGGTCTAATTTGAATCAATACGTTTATTTTCCCCCTTCGTACCACGATTAGAACTTTAAAACGACCCCTCTTCCTGCTCTCTATCTCTGTGGCACCAAAACACTCAAGTTATTACTTTTAACCATGTACAGTACAGCTATACGCATCATGGTTTCCATGGTGATGTACACAAATAATGGTTTCCATGGTGATGTACACAAATAATGGTTTCCATGGTGATGTACACAAATAATGGTTTCCATGGTGATGTACACAAATAATGGTTTCCATGGTGATGTACACAAATAATGGTTTCCATGGTGATGTACACAAATAATGAAAAGCTGAAAATTCTCTGAGAAAGTTTTTTGTTGGAAACTACTATCTTTCCCAACATCTTAAATCCCAAACCTTTAAAATTAAAGGTCTTTTGTCAAAATCTGTTCAGCCTTTTTCTGGAAATTTCTATTACCACACACGGGCTTATCAAATTAGAGTGAGAGAGTTAGAGAGAGGGTTTGAGAGATGGAGTGAGAGTGATTTTGAGAGAGTTTAAAATAATAATTTGAGAAAGAGAGAGCATTTGTGAGGGATAGTTCAAGATATAGAGCATTTGAGGGAGAAAGATAGAGTGTAATAAAGATATTGTGAGATAAATTGTGTGATAGAGTGTGTATGTGAGAATATTATGAGAGAGTGTGTGTGTGAGAGAGAGAGAGATGAGGGGAGAGAGTGTAAGAGAGAGTGTCAGATAGAGAGAGAGGTTGTGAAAATAAAGATGTGGTACACAAAACATTACTCTTAAATATCACATCGTCAAAATTAAGCAGTTAAATGAAAAAAATAGCTTAACTTATTCATTAGTATTGTGTTACTATTTGAAAAAAATGACAATCAAAAGCCATTATTTAGAAAAAAGGAACACCAAAACTCATACTTAAATAGTTAAAATGGTTATTTCTAAACATTATTCAAGATCATTTTATCGTTTTAGAGCTTGTAAATTATAATACATACCAAAACATATTTAAACGTCGTTTTATCATCCGCGAAACAAAACGCAGAGAATATTCTCACGAACTTAACAACTTAATTTTCGAATTATGCTCAATACTCTTAATTTAAATGCGAATTAACGACAACAGTCCTATAAAAAGTAAACGTTTCCCCAGTTTAGGCATCCCAATTTAGATGTGCTATGACCGGCATCCAAAGAGAAATATTCATCCAAAGAGAAAGTTGTGATGTGTTTGGACCAACAAATAAAGATTGAGTTATTTCTTCTTAGCCAAAGAGATATATTTTATTTAGAGATTTACAGCCATATAGAAAATAGCCGTTTCCATGATTACTAAACAAAGAATGAAAAACTGAAAATGTTCTGTGAAAGTCGGGTTTTCGTGGAAAACAACTATTTTTGCCGACATCCTGGACTCCTAACCGTTAAAATGAGTGGTCGTTGGTCAAAATCTGTTGTCATTTCCTCGCAATTTCTACTACTATAAACGGACTAATCAAATTATATATAAGAATTACGTTAAACCTTAAGTAGTATCTCTGTACAACTAAAGCTAACAAAATTGTATTAATATATTCGACAATATCTCAAAAACCATTGATTTTATAAAAATCTATTTCAAATAAAAGTTGTTTGTTTATTAGTACAGCAATTTTGCAATGATAAGTTATTTAGTATCTTAAATTTACGGTCGCAATACTTTACTTTAAGTGTTCGATAACTTAAAAAATACTCATATTTACGTATAGGCTTAGCTTGAAATTTATTGGTTTTATAAATTATGTTTCAAAAAACGATTTGTATTATAAATATGCCTAAATATTTGCAATGATATTTAATTTCTTATCTCAAAGAGTTATAGAGATATCATAAGAAATTAAAATTTATGCATCAGACCAGAACGCTTAAAGTCACTTTGACTAAAAATTGAGGGTAGCCATTATTTTGGGGTAGTATTAATCAATGCTTAGAAATAAAATTTAATCAAAATCATTAGAGCCGATTTTGATAAAAATTGGTTTTTTTTCTTTTCTGCCCTCAAGAAAACTAACCTTAATTTTAGGGTTGGATATCCAATTCCAAAAAACCCTCGGGGAAACTCCATGGAAACTCTAGATACCAAGCTGTAGCTCGATTTTTAAAATAGTTTAGGCTCTACTCTGAGGTGCAGACAGACAGACGGCAATGCGAGAACCACCTTTTCAGGTTCGGAGGGTCATGAAATATCGACATTCATCAAAATCTCGAGTTAAATTCTTTTAACAATCACAATACTTTCTCTACCTGTAGGGTAGCGAGAAAGTAAAAGTAAAATACAATTTGATTTAAAAGTTTATATATGGTGGAGGTGTCAAGTGTAGTTATAAAATTGATTCAAATGCAACATGATAGAAATTAAGAAAATTCTTTTATAAATAATTTAGATTAAACATAAAGTTTATGTCAATAATAATAGAGATATTTCTTAAATATCTCCTAAGGTCTGGTCCTTATTTTATGATAAAAAAAGCAAATTAATAAAATAGAATATGTTAAAAGTAATATGTCATAGCATACTGCAACAAACTGACGTTGAAAACTTTCTTGTAAGTTATATATTAAATCTAGCCAAGACATTGCATAGGCTTATAATACAATAAATATTAATGAACGAGTATGTAATACATTTATTAATGCAAAGCAATTTCAATGAATGATATATTATACGGTCAAAATGGTAGCCAAAGTAAAGTTTATTATTTAAGAAAACGCCTAGATCATTAATACAAAGAGAGATATTTATAATATTAATATCTTGTTTACAAATTTAAAAAGTTGGTTCTCTTTGGGAAGGGATATTATGGATTGATTTTTGCATTTATTACTCTACAAACCATTTTTACTAGACCATTGCAATATTCCACTAATGCCATTTGTTAATTCTATAAAATCAGCAAGTGAATCGATGTTTTTGAATATCCTTGGATCATCAGCAAAAATAAAATAGTTTAAAGAAATTGTATTTAATTTTTATTTTAAAAAGCTTGCAGGGGAAGCAAGACAAGACGCATGCTCTTCTCGGTGATAGTAGAACTACTCTCCCATGGAATTGAGCCATCGAAACAGCCACAAGGGCAAATATAAGTGCTGTTTATAAGATGAAATTCATTATATTCAAAATATATACTATAAAAGGAGGTATATGATTAACATTTTGTTTTTGATAAAGAGCAGAGAAAAGATTTTAAATACAGTTCTTAGTCCGTTAAGTTCCATTGTTAAGGAATAAGACTTTAAGATCAAAAAGAGATCCAAATATTATTATTTTTAAACATCTTACTGACCATTTGTATGCCGGTGGCTATTTTATTTCCAGTCAGAAAATGTCACGCATGAAGCGCTAGGCTGGTGGTTCTTTCTGCACGCATGTTGGAATTAGCTAGCTTCTTTGTTTTTTTACAAAGCACCAGTAGCTTACATTCCTGTTGCTTGCTCACTGACACAGGCAGTGTTTTAGATGTTGGTCACGCTGTGGCTTTAGAGTCAACAAGTGACTTGTGTCATTTGATTGAATAGCTTGGATAAAATCACTTTTTGGTGATTTTGAGAAGATGTAGTTGGAAGAGAATCAGTTTGAGAGGAATAGAGTGTAAGGATGTAAAGATATATAACATTATGTTGATACCAAAATTAGGCATGCGTGAGCATTAATGGAGATACATTTAGAACTGTGGGATTTAAATACACCTTCGTAATTTCCCAAATCCTTGACCTGATTGGATAGACTGTCAAGTTTTAGCTTCCATATCAGCAGAATACACCAAAAGTATTTGCTCATAAGTGTTATTAGCTTGTGGAATAATAATTTCACTAGGAGTAGGGCTACATGGAATGGATGTTGTAGAGGGTTATTTACTAAGGATATTGTCATCAATATAGATTTCACAATTTTATGGTAAAGGTCAGAGAATGCGTAGCTAAGCTATGGTCCCTCTTTTCACTCCCGAATTCAGTGTTGTTTGTTTATGGTCTGCTCCAGTCAAGTTTAGCTATGATGGCGGTCTCCAAAATGTCTTGTTTGAGTTAAGATGATAGTACTGAGGAAGAAAAGATTCTGATGTTAGCAGCTATTTTGGGAGATGAAGAAAATTTAGGAGGTGGAGGTTTAACTTGTTAAATTAACGCTTCCTTTTTAATATAAAACATGTATTAAATATAAAACCTATTTATAATATTATTTAAATACACGCGTAACAAACTGAAAACAAAAATTCAACACTTCTGTAATTATTTTCACCCGTCTGGTCAACACGGAGCCCAAGTTGCGTTATGCACATGCGCAACTTAAGATTGCTCAAGATGGGAGATGGAAAAATTACCCGGCCAGATATTTGCAAAAACATAGCGTGGCGTAGCAAGGCATAGCTTAGCTTTCTGTGTGAACCAACACTTTTAAATACATGGTCCACTATTTTTCTAATGAGTTATCAGAACAAATCTTAGCTTAGCGTTCTGTGTGAATCAGCCTTAAGCGTCGGACTTGTATGTGGAAGCCCCACTTTCCGTTTTTATATAATAGCGTTTTCTGTCTCCTTCATTTAGTGAGAGAGTCTATGACTCATGATTTAAACAACTACTTTAACAGCAGCATTTAACTCCAAACATCAAACGCTCAGAATTCTACTCTTTGGGTAGTAAGAGGAACACAAATACTCCAAACTTCTCATTCACGAGGATGAGTTCAAAATATGTTTAGGCCAGTTAAATTATTTAAATTACTATACAGAATTTTTGGTTCTTTCTTTATTAGTTTTTATTTTATATAATGATAAACAAAATGGATCTAGTTTAATAATTATACCTGGGTGAAGAACTTTAAGGGATTTTGGTGTTGACACACCAACGCTATAACCACTGGACTTCCCAGGTTTATCTTGTTCACGTTAAATTACCATGTCCAGCTGTTAGTTTTAAACTAAATTGATTTACGTAAATGGTATGTGTTACGAATCGTGTTTCTTTCAATGGGAGCACCACAGTGTTATAGAGAATCTACTGAGATATACTTCACTTATTGTCGTGGTTAGGATTGCAGATCCATATTCAATTATACAACACACAACAATCAAGCGGGGTAAGTTTGTTACTTTTCAGGGAGTACAATAATGGTTGATTCTTGAGGAGTTAAATATTATAATATAAAACAGTATCAACTAATAAACAAGATATTTTTATATGTAAGGTAAATCTACAAAATTCAAAACTAGGGCATAATAATTTATTTTCAAAACAATGTAATTTATTAATTTAACTGATTTATTGCAGTAACTAAAATAATTAAAACAAAATAAAATAACACAACTTTTTAATTATTATTTGTAGTTGACATTTTTATAGGAATTATCACGCCAAATTGACCCCAATTAAAAGCACCGCCCATGAAAGGTTTATACATCGATACCTCTAGAAGCTAAATGTAGGCCTAAATGGTAAAAAGAGTATTTAACAACTGATTGATAGCATGAGCGAATACTTAGTGATATTAAATATCTTAATTGTTTATTTTACTAAATAGTGAATTAATAAATTAATTAGGGTAATGAGGTGGGGATGTGGGAGACACGAGATAAGGTAAGTGTTTTTGCAGTTTGTATACCAAAAGCTTTTTTGTTCAATATAATTTAAATATTTCTTCAGTACAAACATATAGTCTAATTTTCTTCTCATGGTGACAAAAACATTTCCCTAATATCTGTCAATGGTGTCCTGAAATTTCATGAAAACTATTTCTATTTATTTTAAAAGTTTCTTACTTAATACCACCATGGTGATGATATATATTCAATAACTCTTTATATCATCATGTGAAGAAAATTAACCTCTATGTTTGTACTAGAGAAATATTTTATTTATTTTGGCCAAAACAATTGTTTGCAATAAAAGTGAAGACATACTGGCCTTTTCTCGCGTTTCCTACATCCACACCTTAAAGTCGATCAAGGACCTCAACAAAGATACAGGAAAAAGTGCAATATTAAACTTAAATTGAAGTTTTTAAGTAAATTTAAATGGTTTTTGAGGCTTGGAAACTCACAAATAAACTGAAAATTTGAAAATGAATTTCAAAATTTGTTAAAAAGTACGGGGGTTGGTGATTTAGGACTCTCTGACCCCAAAAATTGTGTTTTTAAATAGTTTCTGACAAGTGTTTGGATAAACTATCCCATTTTTGTTACTTAGGAAACTAGCTAAGCACTCCAATTCCCGAGTAAATCCTTAAATAAACATTTTTACCATCTCATATCAAGAGAAAGTATTGTACGTTTTACATGTGTCCAAACCCAAGATAGTGTATTTTACAATTATTGTGTGTCTCCATGTGTGTCTGTCTGTCTCTGACTACAGATCTGAAATGGTTTGGTGGATTTTGTCCAAACTTCATACTTAGACCTTATTCGGCAATAACTTCAAATACGTTTTTTAATTTTGACCCTAGCACTTAAATTAATGGAAGAGTACTGAGAAGTGATATTTTTGAATTAAATGTTTCAAAAATAGCTCTCTAACAATTTTATTTAAAATAGACTAATAGGGAGTGTTTGACCTCCAAAATAACACTATACACTTTGCTTTTGGGCAAATATTTGTTGAAGGGTAGCTAACAGAAAAGCTATTTTTTGAAAATTTGAACAATTTAAAAAAAATTTCTAAAATTTGGTTCAAGATGGGTATCTACTAGGTTTTTAACAATATAAATAATTTGATATGATTGTTTTTCTTAAAATATTCATTTAATCTTAGTTTACTATTGATTTATTTTTGAAAAATCTGCAATTTTTTTAAAAATATTGCTAACGGTTTTATTCAAAATTTTAATCTAGGTTATATTTTACATGATGAATTAGATTATATGTTTATTTAAAAAAATAACTTAAGGGTAGTTTACTTTTGACAGATTTAAGAAAATTTTAAATATTTCCAAATTAGTCCTTAAGATTCAGTTCAAAATTAATACCTTGAAATTAGTTTTCATGATAAGTAAGAATTAGTTTTAATTTATGTTTAAATACAAATAATTTAAAAGAAATTTACATACATGGAATTTTGAAAATTAGAATATTTTTCTTCAAAATGGTGTAAGTAATATTGATTTTAATTTTTATATTTGAATAGTGCTAATTGTGGCTAACAATATGTTATGCTTATTTTTATAAAAGCTATTTAATAAAAAACTATTTTTGATTGATTTTTTCCAAATTATAATTTAGGCTATTATATGAGAAATTTTGAACAATTGTGTCGTACTTTTTATTTTCTCACTCAAAGGTTCAAAAGAAATAATTTAGAAGCTTTATAATTTTCTTTCATTCTAAACAGATATAAAAGTTGAAACATAATTTTACTTCTATAGCTTTCTTTTAAAAGTTATTTATTCACAATTAAACATATACAGAACAACAATCAATATTCACAGTCATATTTTGCTGTGCACAAGCAACTACTGATAGTTTCCACAGTAGCCTAAATTTGTTGAAAATAAACATATCCTAAGATGTTGCCAGCATAGCGAATAAAAGGGGTGGAATTTATTTGATAACGAATATCGTTCCTTCAGGATCGCTAGTGTTTCTCAACCTTAGTCACGTTCCTAAGCTTCTCCTTTTATATATCTTTCCCCTCCAAAACCAAAAGGGACCACTAAGGAAAATATGAATAAAAGAATATACTATATAACTAGTTACCTCATATCTCTTTAGTCACAAAATCTTACAATTTCCTTCTAAATGTGAAATATAAAACTGGTTTTTAAGTTCCGGCTGTCCGGATAGTTTTTTTGGAGATTGTTTTGGCGTGTTCTTTGTGGGTGTACATTCAGCAACATTAAAGAGGATCTGCATTTGGGTGTATGCCATACAAATAAAACCTATTCCACTTTGGCGGAAATAGTCACTAGTAACATTATTTTTCCCTTTTTGTAAGAGACAAGACATGAAGGAATAGGAAGGAGCTGTGTGTGTCTTCCCTTGCCAATATGATCAGTTCTAAGAGAAGACTACAAGGAGGGAGGGACCAGTTTTCCCTGAAGAACGGGGGACAGGTGTCGACCAAAAGTCTCTCTCGGCTGCTCTGTCTTCCCATTCTTCCTAAAGTAATTATTGTTCCCTACCCAACAGCGAGTTCCCATCATGCAGGAGTGATTAGATTTCTGAAGTGGGAAATTGAAACGGGTTGATAAGGAAGGGTGTGAGTGTATGTCTGTATGTCTGTATGTCTGACTAGGGAGGGTCATGAGGTAGAGACAGAGTTGGTTATATTTTGATTCTATAAAGGGATGGAACAGTGGTTGTTAGCTCTAGATTTAATACAAGATTAAGAATGGTGAAACTTAAGTTAAAAAATATGAGAAGGTTGAATTAAATTATCTGTTTTAAATTCATCTAGAATAAGGGAAGAACAGAAAGATAAGTGTAGATGGTAGAGTTTAAGTCCAACACACCATCCATATGGGTAAAATACATATTGATCGCATTATTATATTACTTTTTTTCTCACTAACGAGTCTCACTTTCCATCAGGACTATCCACATTTAATTACATCTATTGTATAGGGTAGTGTAAGCTAGAATTTACATTTAATGTACCTAAATTTACATGGAGAGGGAGTGGGAAAGCATTTAGTAAATAACACCCTCAGTATACCCAGCAGGAATTCGAACCCCGATATCCCCATCAACAGAAAACCAGACTAAAAGAGTCTTACATTTAATCCCCTTGCCCAACGATGCGGGTTATTATATAATTTGTTTCATAGCAAGCAAAAATGTCCGGGTGCCTAGGCCTTCTTGGGTAGTGTGCTCAGCTGAGACCCAAACAAGAAACTCCTTTAGGCCTTCAAGGGTCGTTGGTCAACGCTCGAAACTAACGTCTTAATGTATTCCAATCTCGGCTGTCGAAATAGATAACCCTCTTTAAATGCAAGTTTTTTAATTCGAAAAAATCCTACGTTCCAGTTTACAATTTATTAAAACTGTGTGGACATAAAAGTAATACAGCAAATAAGAAGGACAAGGCAAGAACTGTAAGTGAATAAACACAGATCAGGTAAATTTAGGTTAAGTTGTACCTTGGTTTGTTCTAATATAACACTTATTGGCTAGGTATCAATGACAATATCTTCCATGTGAAATGTGAAGATCATTGGTAAAATGGTGGACTAAGTGAATACAGTTTAAGGCAGCGCTGCCTACCCTAGCATGATTCCAAGATATTTGTAATAATGTACCCACATCTGCGTGGGAGGACAGTGGAAAACTAGCTAGGGCAAACCACCCAAAATAAGATTGACCGTGATATGAACCTCAACATTTATGTCAATGGCAAATTAAACTAGATAAGCCTGCCATTTAATCCATCTGCATACTGATGCAGACTCACGGTAGCATACATTCAAATAATTACATACTATTTTGATGGTGAAATGCTTTAAACTAACTTCTAAGTTTTACTCGGAAATAGGAAGTTATCTTTACAACCATACTTAAATAAAGGCTAGCACAAAGTTCTTAGAAGATACCATGAAAGAAAGAGAGCCATTCTGTGGGTGATTCTAACTGGATGGGTCACGGTATGAGAAGAAATGGCTTACTGAGTGACGTCAAAGAAGAAAGGAAAGGATTTGGCTAGGAAGACCACGGATGCAACTGATTGAAACATTCAAAAAAAGAAAGAATCAGAAGTTTCAGGACATAAACAGTAATCTGCTGATAGAACATGCTGAAGGACCCAATTTGGACAAAAGGCAACAGACCTGTCGAAATACAGAGTACCTTATATTAATAATCACTAATTAAAACTATAAAAACAAAAATAACTGAATTTATATTAATTTCGGAAAAATACTCAATTCAAATAATGTAAATGTGAGCTTTAGTATTTATGTCATTTCGTAATCTTACGAAGAAATTCAAATGACCACAACTAACACTGGGTGTGTAGTTTTAAGTCATTTATTTATGTTATTTTATGAGCTATTTGCTGATATAGCCAAATCCTTAAAAATTAGCTCCCTAAATTCATAAATAAAGTAACCGGTATTGCTCATCTATGAACCGAAATTTCAAAATCGTCTACTTCATTGTCAGAGAACATTATTTCAAACTTTGACTGAAAGCTTGGATTTCTGTAGCCCTAATTGTTCTTACAATAAATAATGTAGCTTTATGGTAGGTTAACCCTACGATTTTTAATATTCAGGTTAGGGCAAAACTCATCCGTTTCTATATTTGAGACCATATTTAAGCTAAAGTACCTTCTGAAAATGAATACATTGTTTTAAGAGAGCTTGCAAAATCCCAGGACAATATTAACGTAGCCTAAGCTTAAAATATGCTAGTACAAAATATGTATGCCAGTAAAATGAAGACCACCCTCATGTGTGGACATAAGGACTAAACGTCAGGCTCATTTAGGCTGGTCTTTCTGGGGAGTTTGGAGCTTTAGTTCCTCCTAGACGCCTTTTACTATCCTTCAACTTAAAAATGTGTGTATTTCCTATTAATTCTACCCCCCGTTCCCTTACCTAATTAGTGTAGCTACATTCAGTTAGCTTAGATGTATATAAATAAGCTGCATATACAACAAATATAGGAAAAATCTAAACTAACTCAGGAATTTCTAGTGATGTTAATCATAAAATACAGTATAGATTCTAATAAAATAATTTAAATTACACTTGGGCTTAATCATATTGTTAGTAATTGCATCTAGCGTGCATACTCTTCAAAAGTACATAGCTTACCTCCAGCACTTAGTAATAGTGTTAACCATGTATGATACCATTAATACAACTTAATACTTCTGCTCCTAACTAAAATGTATTGAATACATGCACCGTGAATCCTGTGTAAGTCAAATGAACATATCGGTGTTAGTTGGGCCAACCATAATAAATAAAGAAACGTGAACATTCCTGCTCCTATTTATAAAGTTATCAAGTCCACACACTATGACTACCTCTATGGTTAATTGTTATCGGTGTTTTTAAACAGCACTATCTGCGTAGTCCAGCTAAAGTTATTATTATTATTAGCACCGCGTCTCACTACCCGTTCGGGTTATACGCACTTACGCTAATGTGTAATGGTAGGGTGATTGTGAGATGAAATGGAGGACCTACAGTTTAACGTGGAATCCGAACCACGGTGGAGACCTGGCATTCCTCACATTCACAAGATGTCTTGTCAGAGGTGAAGGAAGGGTTTAGTAATCAGATAGATCTTTGCCGGGACCGGGGATCGAACCCCGGCCGCCAGCATAGAAGTCTGACACCTTACCCCTAGACCACCAGGTCACCCCAGCTAAAGTTAAAAGTGTAGTGAAATTCATCTTTTGAATCGAGGTTAAAAGCTGTATTTGGATTTCAGAATGATTTTTGAATCAGAAGTTGAGATTTCTTCCTGCATTTATAGTTATATAGAATATTGGATAGTATTTTATATTTTACACTTTAAAAGTGGAAAACTGTTGGTTACCTTTTTAGCAACCCATATCGGAGCTCACGGGGCTTGAGATGTCAGCCCTCCAATATATATCCAAATAAAAGTATTACCAGGAGGTACAGACTAGACGTTCCCCTTTGTACTTTTCTTAGTTTCAGACACACCCCACTAGTGGTCGTGGGGTCTAAGGCGTCACAATTTCAATAGATATATATGAAACACTCACATCCAAGGTTTACACCCTCAATTTTAATTAGGTACAAATGCAAAATTTCAGCTGGGATTATATAATTATATATGTAAAATAAATATGTCTTCAGGTTTACTCAAGAACGCAAGCATTTTTTTATGGGTTTTTTGTTTTTTGAAGTGCTTAGCCTTCATGATCACGAGGTTAAAGCCTTAAAGACGTCAGGCTAGCAATATAAATAAATCAAAGTAAAATTAATATGGGAAAGTCGAATATCCTATTTGGTATGCATGTCAATTTTCAGCTTCAAAGATTTTTGTTTGTTTTCACGTACTTAGGCCTACATGAGTATACCCCTTGCCACTCTATGTTATGTTGAGTGAAGTTATATATCTGGCTGTCTGTGTAAGTGTAAGATCTGATGTGGAACGTTGCCTGCTCAATATATTTGGTCAAATAAACTATTTTCACCTACCAATGTGAATAAGAACCTATCAAACTATAAAATAAAACTGGTAGCCGTATACAATTTACTTAAACTTTCCTTTTTATTTGAGATTGAAATTTAACCTTGGTGAGCGAAAACAATTACTGCAATTCATCCAAATTATACTTTCTTATTTTAGATATTTAAGTACACTTTCTGAGCCGATTGATTATATCAGCACACGACTTATACATTGAGCTTGAACCTAGAGCAGACACAGCAACCAGCTCCCAGGCCATTAATTCATCACTGTCGAAGGGAAACCCCACATTTCACCAATGATACATTTTTAAGCCATGCCAGGAATGGAGCCCAAGACCCCTAGTCTTATAAGAATACACGCTACAGACAGAGATATGGTGTTGGACCACTATCGGATACTTTATTAACTACACAAACTAGTTGTCACGTGCTCTAAGACAGAACACTCACACAATATTGTATATTATATATATTATGTAAAACTAAGAGAAAACACCATCCATATCCTAAATACACATTAAACTTTATTTATATGATGAATTATCTACAAGACAACTTAACCTACCCCTAAACCTATCAGTTCATAAATTGGGAATTGCCTAAGTTACAGATTTATCCACCCCTGTACCTATTTGTAATTTTTTTTATCACCGAGTCTTACTACTTGTTTATATTATACAGATATGTAATAATTACGCTTGTGAGTTAAGGTTGAGGAAGGTTGGATTTAGATGAAGTGTACCCGCATTTTCGGGAAAGGTGAGGGGGAAATATTTTAGAAAAATCCAGTGTACACCCGACCTGTATTCAAGTCCCGGTCTCCCTGTCATTGTTAGTCTAGTCCAACACGATCGTGACGGCCTAGGCCAGGGGTATCTGGAGCCCACGATTGAATCCATGTGGTAAAGGGGGTAAGGGAATATGACTCACGCGGATATATAGCTCATTATAAAAAATAGAGCGTAATTAAGATCATTACAAAATAAACATCAGTTAGAGATTCCATGAATTTTTCCCACGTAAGTTAACACTTTCCATTTCTCGGCTAAGAACATCAATTTTACTGGAGTAATTTACTTTTCCTTGAAACTTCGTGGTCCACTAAAAAAAAGGCATCGCGGGCCCCTGACTTAGACCATGAGGCCAACGAAGTGGGTATATAGTTCAATTATAAGGGGTAAGTAAGAGTAAGGCTGTTTAGATGAGATGCAACCCCATTAGTGCGGAGAGAGTTTGTAAAATGCACAATAAAAACGATCTGTGCGAAAGAAGCTTCAATGAACCCTAGACATTGTGACTATCCCTTGGATTAGATCGTTAATATCCCTTGTGTTGAACACAAAAATAAATAAGCACAAATTATCTAATAAAGTGTTTACGCTTGAAAAAGTGTACCTATACTGTTAGTTTATTGTTTGGGGAAGGTTCAGAATAAGCATTTCAAAGTAAATTAGTCCTTGCTATTACATGGGATATTTAAACAATTTTTAGTTTTTATAACTATTACTATGTATCAAATAATTTCAAATTTTATAACCAATATTTTAATTCAATCAACAAATTTTTACTAAGGGAGGAATAAAAAACATTTCTAAAGTAACTATTATTATTATTATTAGCACCGCGTCTTACTACCCGTTCGGACTATAGGCCTACACACTTACGCTAATGTGTAATGGTAGGGTGATTGTGAGATGAAATAGAGGACCTACAGTTTAATGTGGAATCCGAACCACGGTGTTGGCCTGGCATTCCCCACATTCACACGTTGTGATTAATACACGTCTTGTCGGAGGTGAAGGAAGAATTTGGCAATCAGATAAATCTGTGCCGGGACTGAGGATTGAACCCCCGGACCTCCAGGGCAGAAGTCCGAAACCTTACCCCTAGACCACCAGTTCACCTTGTAAAGTAACTTATAAAATATTCTTATCGGTGGTTGGTCATCACTACCGTGTTGGGCTCGGTTGTCCGTCACGGAGAGATCAAGGTTCGAATATCATCTGGGTGTAGTTTTCCCCTTTACATACTCCCACTCTCCCTCCACTCAAATGTGGATACTTTTCCTCTAAAGTTATAAGCTTACCTACTCAACCCATATCCCACTAGCTTAGTAATATATGGGTACACTCAATCGGGTAATAAGACGCTTTGAAAAAACCAATACAAATAATGAGTCAAATATTTAGTCAATAGTTGAATGTTTGTAAAAAAAAATTCGTGAACGAAGTTAGCAAGGGAAATAATAAAATTTCAGTATTATTTTCTAAGTATAAGGGCTCCGGGAGAGAGATCAATCATGCAATTTGCGTAAAACAGTTGTTTAAGTTAAGGCTACTCCTATTAAAATGCCAAGTCATTTATCTAAAGCTGTGTGTTTTTACATTTTTTATTTACGCCACACCACATCTTACTACCCCTCTAGACCATACACATTCTTATTACGAAAACAGTGGAAGAATAAGAAAGAGACAATTTAGAAGAAATGTAAATACATTTAAGTGAGGGGAGAGTTTTAAACAACGTTTTTAAAATAAAATCAACCTCATTTCAACAAACTGGGATTTGAGCCCTTACCTCTCAACCCCCAGTGAGCTAGACAGCATGAACCTAACGTTTAGCCCTAATGTCCACCGATGCAGCTTTTATAGACGTGAGTGTGTATTTTAACACATACACATATACACATACACATTTTAATACATAAAGTTAGCTTGGAAAACAAGTGCTACAGGCCTATTAGTTCAGAATGTACACCTATACATATTATAGACAATGGAATGGAAATTAAAATACTAAAGTTGAATATGTTTGGTCTAGTTTTCAAAAAGTAGAGGTTTTAATTATTATTATTTTTGCAAATCAAAACAAATAAATAATTTTAAAAGATAATTAAAGATTTAAAACTTACTATATGAGTTTCATTGAAACGCTTTTGAGGATGTATTGTTAAGTTACATGGTGGCCGTGAACGAGAGATCGCGGTTTGAATGTTGTGTGTTTCAATGTGGTGGAAATATGCGTTCTCTTGGCAAATGCTTGCGAATTTTCTTGAAATTCACCTTCTTTATGATGCATGTAGGCCACTTTGATTCGTCTAACCCGTTTTAGTAATCAAATGATCTAAGATAAGTCACTCTCGCAATAAACTGGACTACCAATGACGGGACATCGGGGTTCGAATTCCGTTCAGGTATATTGATGGTGGTTTTTCCTAAAGGGTTTTACACGCAAATGCAGGTGCACTGCCTCTAAATTCAACCTCTCTCATACCTAACACATTAGTGCAATTAGTTGATGTGCGTAAAAGCTGGACCAGTAGTAAGATGTGGTGAAAAAATAAAACAGTGTTAAGTTTCTAACAGCTTTGAAGACGCATATGCCTAATATTATGACAAGCTGAATCAAGCTTCCTAAAGTTAATCTTGTGGTGGCTGTGTTACTAATTGATATGGTTTTACTTTATGTCTAAGATAACATTTTAGCCTTCTACTGTTTAGTTTTAAAAATGTACATTTACGAATATTTA
The DNA here is from genome assembly GCA_902151425.1 of Timema shepardi. Taxonomy (NCBI): domain Eukaryota; kingdom Metazoa; phylum Arthropoda; class Insecta; order Phasmatodea; family Timematidae; genus Timema; species Timema shepardi. The sequence continues at coordinate 51,506 of CABFVX010004909.1, forward strand.
CAATCTTGACCTTGATAACAAATCTAAAACGGCCAACTTAAATCGCAGCTTCATAGGTAACTATTTGAGCTACTCTTCATCACGTTTCCAATTTTTGATAGAAAAGAATAAGTAACATAATTACTTTTCTAGAGGAAGTTAAACTATTATAGTAGACATTTTGACTCAAATGAAATTTCCAACCACTAGGATGTGCTTAATCGACTCATTAAATGGGTACTCGTTTTTTTTTGCACCGCGTATTATTATCTGTTGGGGCTATTATCACTTAATTACACTAATGGGGTGAGTATTTGGATGGTAGAGGGAGAATTGGAAATCATCTAGGGAAAAATACCACAGCACACACGCCTATGATTCGAACCTTGACCTCCCGTCACCGGAAAACCAGACTAGATGAGCCTGAAATTTAGTCCACGTGTCCATCGATGCAGGTATAAAATCATGGTAACTAAATGAACATAAAATTTTATGAACATAATGTTACTAGGATAAAATAAATTAATTACCTAAATTTAAATTATTAATTTTGTGAAAACTCTCCGGCATTTAACTAATTAGTTTAAAAGATTTTTTATTTAATCAAGTAATTGGAAAAATTATCAATCATAACTCTTTTTTTTATTGATTGTGTATAAAGAAGAGTTAAGATATAATCTTAAACATATTTCTATGTTGTAAATATTTAAAATGCTACATTCTTCCATAGTAAACTAATGTGCTATTTTGCGTGAAAATAAAAATGCACCATTATGTAAAATAACACGCATATAGCCCCTTTATTAAATTCAAACATATTTGTGACTTTTCTTTCAAAATCAGTTAATTCTCTTTGAAATGTACAAATATTATGTTTGTATGGAAAATTATGCATGTGCCGTTTCCCAATTAGACCATTTACTTAATTTGAATATCCATAAAACTAAATAAGAAGTGCAGCTATCTAAAGTTTTATGCTAATTTGAGTTTATAAGAGTTTTTTTATTCCTTGAAAAATTATTAGTCTATTTTAATTAGACTACATGACATTATATATGAATGAAAATATTAAATTTTATCTACAAATTTAAATTTACTCTAAAAGTAGTAGAGTAACTAAATATTTTAACGTCAGTACGTACAGATAAAACAACATCTGCTGATTTAGCACTTTAGAAATGTTACGGTAATATTTTAAATTTAGCCATCTTCAAGACAGGAATTTTAGCAGTAAACATATTGACTACAGAATATTTATTATATATAATATAGATTTGTGGATTGATGTAAATGTTCATAATATAATATCATACTAATCAAGGAAATATGTGAAGATACTCAAGAAATTACCTATCAATACACAACATTTTTTATGGAATGACACTTTAACTCGTTGCTGACCGCAAGAAAACCAATTCAATAAAAACCCATCACAATTGCACCACAAATCACACTATACAGATAACTTCAAGAAAAATCATTTTAACTAATTTTGACTATTCCACTAGTAAACGATGATAAATTAAAGAAGGAACTTGCTAGACAACTACAATCTTCAACGAACTCTAAGAAACTTTACATTTTGATCAACATCGCATGTTGACAACGAGAACAGCGTGGGGAAGAGTTAAAACTGGCAAGCCTGCCATGGGGCTAAGTTTTTTTCGTTTGTTTGCCATGACGCTACAGCCACCATTAGCAACCGCCCTATATGGCTAACCAAGAATAGGACGTGGCGCGCGCATTCGCGCCAAGTGACGTCTCCAAACGGCGAGGGACGAAAACGTCCTGAACAGCACCGGGGATACCCTTGTAAGGTGGCCGGTATTTTTGGCTACCTTGGGAGAATAGGCTGGTGGCCGAGAATATAGATAGCGGAAAGTTGGTTGGGATGTTCAGTCGCTGCTAGCACACAGAGCAGAAGAGGCACGCCGGAGCTAAGTGTTGTTCAAGGGTTGTAAAGAGAGGGCTATCCAACATGTGTGACGATGATGTTGCTGCGCTGGTTGTGGACAATGGCTCCGGCATGTGCAAGGCCGGCTTCGCTGGTGACGACGCTCCTCGCGCCGTGTTCCCATCGATCGTTGGCCGACCCCGTCACCAGGGTGTGATGGTGGGTATGGGTCAGAAGGACAGCTATGTGGGTGATGAAGCACAATCCAAGAGAGGTATCCTTACCTTGAAATATCCCATCGAACATGGAATCATCACCAACTGGGATGACATGGAGAAGATCTGGCATCACACTTTCTACAATGAACTCCGAGTGGCTCCAGAGGAACACCCCATCTTGTTGACGGAAGCTCCTCTTAACCCTAAGGCCAACAGGGAGAAGATGACTCAGATCATGTTTGAGACGTTCAACACTCCCGCCATGTACGTCGCTATCCAGGCTGTTCTCTCCCTATACGCCTCCGGTCGTACCACTGGTATCGTGCTGGACTCTGGAGATGGTGTATCCCACACCGTGCCCATCTATGAAGGTTACGCTCTTCCTCACGCCATCCTCCGTCTGGACTTGGCTGGCCGGGACTTGACCGACTACTTGATGAAGATCTTGACTGAGCGTGGTTACAGTTTCACGACCACCGCTGAGAGGGAAATCGTCCGTGACATCAAGGAGAAGCTCTGCTATGTCGCTCTTGACTTTGAGCAGGAAATGGCCACTGCCGCCGCCTCTACCTCCCTGGAGAAGTCCTATGAACTTCCTGATGGCCAAGTTATCACCATTGGCAACGAGCGATTCCGCTGCCCTGAGGCTCTCTTCCAACCTTCCTTCCTGGGAATGGAATCTTGCGGTATCCATGAAACGGTCTACAACTCCATCATGAAGTGCGATGTTGACATCCGTAAGGACCTCTACGCCAACACCGTTCTCTCCGGTGGTACCACCATGTACCCTGGTATCGCTGACAGGATGCAGAAGGAAATCACTGCTCTTGCCCCATCAACAATCAAGATCAAGATCATCGCTCCCCCTGAGAGGAAGTACTCCGTATGGATCGGTGGTTCCATTTTGGCCTCCCTGTCCACCTTCCAGCAGATGTGGATCTCTAAGCAAGAATACGATGAGTCCGGCCCCGGCATTGTCCACCGCAAGTGCTTCTAAGTCAATAACAACGACTCGTCAACGACAGAAACAACATCGACACCACCGGCTACAAGAAGAAAAGCAACAAGTGATTCGTTCACAAATTAGAACATGTTTTCATAATAACCTATGCAGTGACGTTAAAAATCAGTGGATGTGGTGCTCATTAAGTTCCTTTCGTGTAAACATTTTTATGACTGGAAACCTGCTGTCCAAAATCTAATGTTTTATCTCATTGTTATTTTATGTAAGTTGAATGAAAAAGATTTCCAGGAATGAGTTTTTCTCTTCTTTTTTTATGATTGTTCAAAGTTACCTCAATCTCTTGTGTGAAATTAATGTAAACTAATTTAAGAGCATGAGAATGTGCAGATGATATGAACAAGATGATGACACAGGCAGAAGTACACGTTTGGAATAAATGCAATATGCAAGGTGTGAATACGTATCTGAGTTGTAATTAATTTACTTTAGCTATTAATCCCCTACCTACCCAAGTCGTAATCCTTGTCACCCATAAGCTCTATAAGGTATCTAAGGTAAATATGATTAAAAATGTACTCTAACAAGTGTTGTTGGTAGCCATATACTCTTACAACGGAATGATAATTATAATTTATTGACCATAATATTTTGAAAGTACATTTAAAATAAATCAAACACAAATACAATTTTTTAAACTGATATGCTACGTAAGCTCAAGTCTGATAGTATATTGCAAAAAGAAAAGAAAAAAAAAAGAAACATATTCGAAAGAAAACATAAATTTCTATTATTTGCTATAAAATATCCTCTGTCACTGTCAACATCCCGTGTAGCTTCATCTGGTAGCCAGAAGGAATCTTGGCTAGAGTGAGAGGAGAGGAAGGAGCGGGGAGCGGAGAGTAAATTTAGAACAGGGGAGTTTGTTCCGAGACCAGTTAGAACCAGCAAATAATTGTGATAAACTAATTATATTAAAATTACCAACTACAGATTAGTATCATCCATTAATTAATTCCATCCCACCATAGTAGAATAATAATTATTAGCATATTTAAAAACTGACTTAAATACACTGACTATATTTTCATAATTATTCTGTGATAACAAATAAAAAATGATATTCTGGAGTAGTTCACGTTCATTGACACAAGTCATAAACTAAAATGTAAATACAAAATACTCTAAAACGCACATAAGTAGTTAATAATGTTTCCTCTGAGGGGTAGCAAGCTTGCCTCGCGTGGTTCCACTTTGACAAGGCTTATAAGGTAGGGCCGTAGTGTATCATATCAAGGGAAGACCGCTGCCTTTCGGGACAGACGGAGTCTGCGTCGTAATAGTTCTATATGTATTACATCATCCGTGAGCCGTACGGCACGACGACCGAACCATGTACAGAGCTCGAAATAGACAAGACGTAAACAAACCAAGAGGGTCCCGCTCGCATGGATAAATATGGGAAGAGGAGCGCTGTTGATGCCCGGGTGAAGGAGGGCACAGCGAACACATGGGCCCACCAGATGTTGTTCCCCTTATAGAGGAAGAGGTGTACAACCACTAACAAAACTATCATCACAACTTAGTAGAGAAACAAATCTGTACTATAGAATGATTATTTCATCAACTAAATTTATTACATTCATTATTACGGTTTGAATTAATTAACTGCATCGTGTGATTATATACACTCCGCTTATACTGAAAGGTATCGGTCCTAATTAGATAGATTGCACTATTGGTCCCATCTAGTATGCTAAATCACTGTAAAACCAATCAAAGTCACCTTGTACCATTCAGGATAATCGTAGGGTAAAATCCGTTAAAATAATTATTGAGAATCAAATAGCCAAAGCTATTATATATGTTTTAGTACAGATTTAGCCGCATATAGATAACATATTCTGAAAATTGAAAAATGACAACTGGACATTGGACCCGAACCCGGGACCTTTGGCTTAGTACGCCAATGCTCTAACTCTGTCTTAAAATATGAGGGAAGAATGACCCTGGGTCACAGAGAAGGAAAGAACAGAGCCACAGCCCCTAGGTTAAAAATGTTGCACTCTTTTTGGAGGCCTTACTCCCTCAACGTTGCTACCCCCAGTGACTACAGCGCAATCAAGTGAGCATTTCTTAAACTACTCACTTTAAACTCGAATGTACTGGAAGGCAGCTACAAAATATGAGCTCCTGTCGGCTGGCGGTCACCTAGCAAGCTTCAGGTAGCGCCCTCCTCCGTCTCTAACCCCCCACCCCCTCATCATGAGTACCCTAATCCTGCCACACAAATAAGTTTACTCTGACTGCACATTACAAAGAAAACTTGAAACACAAAGGACCTTTTTTTAAACTAAGAGACTGGCTGTCAACTGTAATTATTTATTAAGGAGCACTGAGAAGAATTGCAGACGTTTAGAAATACAAATTTATTTAAGAGGTGATTGGATATTTTGAAATATTTTTTTCATCAAAATGGGGGTGAAAGTTCTGACCAGTTAAATAATTTAAATGTTAATTATAAAGTGTATTTTAAATGTGTTATATCTTATATAGAACCGTATAAAACAACCCCACAAATCGTGGCCCTATCAAAACATGACTATTTGATAGAGAAAGGCTAGATACCAAACCGCGTGGCCACCAATGCAGGTCTATAATATCTATTTGATGCTATGGATTTAAAATCATTCATGTATACTTGAAATAATTTAAAAACTAGTAATTTACCGGTGTAAATTAAAATTCCCACACTCAAGTAATTAAAATTAAAACAAACATATGGGATGGTTTTAAATAGTTTTAAGGGTTTATATTATTTAAAATTATGAAGTAAATACTAAAGTTAAACTATTGTATTTTGTGTGAGTACATGGATGCAGGCCGGATAGTAATATAAATATATTACAGACAAACGGGCCGGTCAGCTTTGTCTTAGTGTTTGTGTGTGTGTTTGTGAATCTTGACTTATCATTCGACCTTGATAATAAGAGTTAAATCAGTTCGAAATTTTCATTAATCATATAGGGCCCATATGTATAGATAAAATTATGTACATTTTATTGAAGCAATTATTCAACATATTACATACGAGTACCCTACACTAAACTTATCTTAAAAGATAGCAAGCTTTCTTTTATGAATTACTAGCTTTCCTGCACGGTATTGTCCGTGACCCCTTGTGGCATAAGAATTATATAGACATCCCTCCCCCCCATGGTGCCCGTATCTCTGAAACGTAATTCTAAAAAAAATATTTTCTTCAAAAATCTTTTTAAATATCATAATTAAAAATATAATTTAAAATCTAAAAATCCCGCTTCAAGGTGCAATCGGACCACCTTCCGTCCACCTATGTTAAAAATATCAGATCTCTGCGTGCTGTAGATTTGGCTGGACATCACACACAGACAAACGCTTCCTTTTACTATCATAGACTATGATGTAACATTGTGGCTTAT
>CABFVX010004910.1:0-17364 GCA_902151425.1 Timema shepardi
TGAGTTCAAGGAGAAAATAAGTAAACTGACCTTGTTTACTTTTCTTTTGTATTTCTCACAGCCCTCTGCAAAATTACTACATTTATATTTTTAATTTGTTGTTGTTGTACACCAGCCTTATTCTTCGTGGAAGAGTAAGGGCGGTGGTACAATCCCTATTAATTTTTCTCAGAATACGCCACATATATATATATATATATATCACAAAATAGAATGCTAGTTTCATACTAACGTAAGGTATGCATACTTATTATGGTCATGAATATATATATATATGTGTGTGAATTCAGGTATAAATATCTTTATATACACCTGAACATAGTAAGTATCACTAGAGTTATGTTTGGGAAGATGTGTGTGTCCCTGTTTAGTTGTAGTATTCCCTGATAATATAGCAGTAGGGAACTTTTTTGTCTAGTCGATTATTCACTCTGAGGAGCTATTGTGTTTTTTGTTCTTTTCTCGCCAGATTCCACTTTGGATTGGGATTTGGACTATGTTGTATTGATGAACCTTTGTGTTTATTTCTTTAACAAATTATATTTATAAAATAAAGTTTTGTGTGTCAAAGCTAATATTATTTGGAGAGCCTTCCATTTAAGACGGCGTTTTCCATTATACTATAACCACCCCTCTCCCGTTCTTTGCCCTTTTCTATTGTTAGGAAGACACTTTTTTTTATTGTCTATAAAAATGTTGCTTCACGCTCAATAATTTATTTCAAATCCCAAATAAGTTGTTCAACATGTATGCAACGAGAAGACTAAATCTTTATATACTGAGATTCAAACCATGATCCTCAGAGTTGGATGATTCATCTGAAGATCAATACCCGTATTCTCTTGATCACTGTTTTGCTGTTAAATGTCATGAGCCTTGATCAAAATAGTCCCAGTAGCATGGTATATCACTCACCTGTGTCTCAATGTTGAGTGCTCCAAATGGAAAAACCTTGTCAATATTTGGTTTAGAGCTCTCAACGATATATTCAATGGATTAAAGGTGAACAAGAAAGTTCAGAATTGATGACATTGCAACAAAAAGGGTTCAGATCCATTATTTTAATATCTTCAAATTGTGTGTTGGTGATTTTTATAAAAACTACAAATCGATTGGTGCAGCTATAACTTAGCTCCAAGTAGCAACATACAGGGAACTCCTCTGCTTGACATAAGAAGGGTAAATAAATCCCCTGGAGCTGAATCTTTGCCCCAAATAAAGAGGAAACTGTACTTATTCACGGTGGACATATAGTCTATTTCCCTCACAAATATAGTGTTAAGTATAACATTGGGAAAATATTTTTGTGTTTGTAAAAATGACTCAACTCCAAATTGAATTAATTTATAGCTGCAAAATTGATGATTTTATATATAGTATATTACATTTAAGAAATTAGTAATACCCTAATAGTCCAGTAAAATTAGGCAAAATTTCATAAAAGAATGGAAAAAATTCCAACAGAGATAAAAATTGGAAGATATCACCATTATGGTAACTCAAACAACACACTAAAAGTCCCCGACAATCCAAGTTGTTCTCCAGTCGCCATATTGAAAAATGGCGGATAAACGGTGACGTTTGATCATAATTGCTTTATTAACTGAAAATGGCGAAGGCTGACCCGAAAATGTGTTCAGACATAAATTAAAGAAAAGAAAATTTCCAATAACTTTAATAATGTCAGTTTTTGTGATTTAACCAACCATTTCACCACTATACTCATCCCTTATGTTCGCATGAAACATGGTCAAAATGCATGTATTGTTACTTTAGATACTTTTATATCTGAAAGCCTCTGAAATTGTTGCGGCTTCTCTAGATAACGGATATCTGTCGTCAGTTGTTCTTCGTCTGGGTGGATCCCACATGCTTATGTCGTACATGGGAGCGATAGGATACATGATGAGGGGAAGCGGACTGGAAGAATCTTGGTCAATAATATATACTTCAAATTTTGTTGAAAAAAATATTTCTGGACATTCATACGCACGATCATTACGAGCACACTTTATCACACAGTTGGCATTATCACGTGTTCTCTTTGAAAACATGAATTTAACTGATAAGAACAATCAAGACATACTCGAACTTCACCAGTTCCTTATGACTTCGAATGCATCTACTGTTGATATAAAGAGCAATGAAACTGTTAGTACATTGTCTGAGAAACTTAATGTACTCATGAACTCTAATGCGGAAACCAGTCGTACTTATAAGCTGTGGGTTCAGTATTTCATACAAGTTCAGTTGATTCGTCATTTTATTTGAGCCGAAAGATCAGGTCAGTGGGAGTTACATATCGAGTGTGTGAAGGAAATGCTACCACACTTCCATGCTGCCGGTCGCCTTGCATATGCACTGTCAGCACATCTCTACTTACAGCAGATGCTCAACTTACACACAATAATGTCCCCAGAAGAGCACGAAAAGTTCACTTCCAAAGGATTTTTCACTGCCAGGCGGTCAAACAAATTTTGGTCGGGGTATGGACTGCCAAGACCATTGAACAGGTCCTTATGCGTACTATCAAAACATCAGGTGGCCTCACACATGTTCGTGGAGTTAGCGATAGTGTGCTGACGAAATGGGTTCAAGGAATGCCAGCAGCTACATACGTATCACACGCAATTGAAGAATTTTGCGGAAAATTTTATGTCTGTGATGAGCAACACGTTTAACTAAGACCATCACGCCAGGAAAGAGATGATAAGGATGTTAAGAAGCTTGTGGCATGGTTTCAAGAACATCCACATTTTAGATAAACAGGAGAAATTATGTCTATTGCTACTGGTATTGTTGCTGACCAAAAAATAAATTGTGACATAGCAAGCAATTGATCTTGGAACAGATGCCATGAAAGCAATGAAAAACAGCAATTTTCCAGATGTAAAGTTAAAACGTACCAACAGAGTTGTTGTCTGTAGTATTAGGATGCATAATGAAATCATACCTGTGAACACGATGCCCTTGTTTAGTCGCATTATATGCGCTGTAGAAACACAAGATCTATCAGCATGTTTTCAGTATGAGTTAGCGCCACAACCACTTTCCTTAGTTGATGATTCCACTGTGATGCGGAAATGTAAAAAATCAGTTTTATATGAAGTTCTGGAAAAACTTGTTCCATGGGAAATTACACTTTTGGAGGAAACATTCACATATGTTCTCAATGGTAGTCATACACTGCATCGAGTTATTTGGCCCCATCAAACAACTTTTAATGACTTATATGCAACCTACGCATCATACATCTTAAATCATTATGGTGCTAACACTGTTGTTGTCTTCGATGGGTACAACTCCCCAATATGTACTAAATCAGAAGAGAGAAATCGTCGTTCAAGGAAACTATATTCTGCAGATATTAAATTTTCGGGAGAAACGATAATGAGCACAACTCAAGAGAAGTTCTTGGCCAACAGTAGTAATAAAGCAAGATTCATTGAGTCTTTATCACATTATCTGGAGAGTGTGGGAATTCAGGTAAAGTGAGCCTTAGCAGATGCGGACAGACTTATCATCACCACTGCCGTAGATCTACCTTACACTGATTCAAATGTTGTAGTGGTTGGAGACGATATTGACTTACTTTTGCTGTTAATTGTACTTGCTAATAAGAATGTAAATATATACTTTGTGAAACCTGGACGAGGTAATATTCCAAGGAAGTTGTATAGCTCACAACAACTCCAGCAAAAACTTGGAGCAGAAATGTGTAGTTGTATATTGTTCTTCCATGCAGCGACAGGTTGCGACAATACCTCTGCTTTATATCTACAAGGAAAGAAGAAGGCATTTACAATTTTAATATTAATGAATTGTTAATGAAGATAGTTCAGATATTCAATAAACAAGATCAAACAGTTAGTGCAGTAACAGCAGCAGGAGAACAGTTTCTGCTGTGTGTGTATGGCTCACCAACCAGAATCAAGTCTTTGGATTTGTCACGACATTATAAATTCACTAGAACATTAGTTAGTTGTCCAATACATTTGGCTGTTTTACCCCCAACTAGTGCAGCAGCGAAACAGCACTCAATGAGAGTTTATCACCAAGTTCAGTTATGGTATGGAATAGAACTGAATCCAACTGACTGGGGTTGGAAGATGCAAAACGGTTTCTTGATGCCTGTGACAACTGATTTGGCCCCAGCTCCCCCATCTTTACTGAGACTGGTTTCGTGCAAATGCAAGAAGGAATGTGGAAAGGCATGTGGTTGTCGGCGGGCTGGACTAAAATGTTCCCAACTTTGTGGTGTATGTTGTGGTGGCAAGTGTTCTAACTATGAAATATACAATGACATATAAAGTGAAGACACAGATAAAGAGGAGGAGGATGCACATCTCCATGCTGAGAATAATAATATTGCTAAAAAAAATTGTCTCACACATGAAAACGAATGTTATTCACAAGAAATTGATTCATAAGAAGATTATAACCATTTAAAACAAATTACCATATGTCAGTATTGTCCACAGTATGTATTATGATTTATTTATCTCAACTGTCGTATTAGGTTTCTTTCTCTCAATTGTGATATATGTTTAGTTCTCTCAATTTCCATGTATGTTTATTTATCTCAATTGTCATATATGTTTATCTCAATTGTCATATTATATCGATTTAAAAAAGTATATATCATTTTTTATCTATGTGTACATATGTTTAAGTTTATTCGTTAAAAGCCACGAAATAAAAGTGTAAAAGTTCCATCAAGACCAAGCAAATTTTATTAAAAAAATAGTGAGAAAAATTTCCGCAGCAGCTATGATCAAACGTAACCGTTCATCCGCCATTTTACAATATGGCAGCAGGAGCACAACTCGGATTGTCGGGGACTTTTAGTATGTTGTTTTAAATACCATTCTGGTGATATATACACATTTTTTATCTCTGTTGGAAATTTTTCCATTCTTTTTTCTAATTTGCCTGGACTATAAATAGCCTAAAGTTTTTGATTTCGTTTGATTTAAGTGTTTCAGATAATTTTTGAAACAGTTATTTAGCTCTCCTGCAAATTTGCAAAAGTGGAGAATGAGTCTTTCTTGTTTCAATATCTCCAATCCTTTTTAACATTTTCTAATGAAGATTGGTTTTCTTTTTCTTTTTCAAAGTAAATATTATGGGCATCTTGTATACTACTACTCTTTAGTACTACGCTCTACAAAATATGTTATCATTTGTTGAAATGTTAATAATTTATTATTAAAATCTGAGTAAATTCTTTAAAGCTTGTTCTTTTCATGCGTCTTAGTATCCGTTCGGGTTGTACGGATACATTAATTACACAAATTTAATAAAAAAGAGGAAGGTAGATTTTGGATTAAATGCAAACGTATTTGTTTGAAGAAAGAGTGAAAACCATTTATAGAATAAAACACCCTACCAGGTTTTGAACTCCAATCTCCCAGTCACCAACAAACCATTCTAACACAAGACCATGTCACCACCAATGTGAGTAAAGTTGTTTATAACCTAATGAAAATATTAAGAAATGTTTCCAACAATATATATTTTAGAGTAAAGGTTTGTGACTCAAGGGAGTACAAATGGTTTCCCAACAAAAAAATATTACATTAAGAAATAAATGGTGTGACACAATCACACAAACTTTTCATATTGTGTATTACATCTTCAAAGATAATTTAAAAAAAATAGGTTTTCAGTAAACTACCCCTACATAAATTTTACTCTTAAAACAAGCACATCATCTTGTTAATAACAATAATCACTCTGTATACATATACATTTTAAACCAAATTGTTCAAATATAGCTAACAAAATTCAAGTTTTCAAAAATAGATCATTCGTCAGCTCAAATAAAAATATTTGTCATTTGTAAAAATAAAAACGTATTCTTATTCACCATGAAAAACTAATCAGAGTTTCCCATTTTGAATTCAAACTTAAAGGCCAATTTGCAAAATGTTAAAATCATATATTATTTGTTTTAAGTAAACTAACCTTAAATTAATGTATTTCAGATAAATAAAGCTTCGCTATTATTGATATGTAAAATAGACTCCCGATGACAATTTTGAACCAAATCCCTAGATCAATTTTTTAAAATATTCAAATTTAATAAAACAGTCATCAGTAAACTACCCATAGCCAATTTTTCTCCCAAAACAAGTATACAGCCTTATTTGTCATGTTCATATCAATCACTCCCCAGATATGCATTCCAAGCAAAATCGTTAAAACCATGTTCAAAAATATATTGGAGTTTTCAAATATTCCTCCTCAGTAAAATACTCTTTATCGAATTTTTACCCGAAACAAAGAATACCGTCTTATTTGTCATGCCAAACAAATCCTATATATGCATTTTAAACAAATCCTAAGAGCCAATTTGGAATTCAAAAACATTACTCATCACTAAACTACCTTGAATTGAAGTGCTAAAGTTAAAAAAAGTATTATAGCCCTATAGTATATAAATATCAAGCCTGAGCAAAAACCATCTAACTGTTTTGGATCCGTGGCCAGGGATCATAAAAAAAAACTAGCTCGAGATTTTGATGGATTTCGACGTTTCATGACCCCCACCTCCACCCCATCCCCGAATCCAAAAAAGTGATTTTTGAATTTCCGTCTGTCTGTACCTCCAACTAGAGCCTAACATATTTTACTGATCGGGCTAAAACTTCGTATCTAGGGTTTTAATAGGTTTGCCTCGTGGGTTTTTTGGAATTGGCTATCTAACCCTAAAATTAATGGTAGTTTACTGAAGGGCAAAATGAGGAAAAGTCGATTTTCTCAAAATTGGCTATAATTATTTTGATTAAATTTCATTTCTAAATATTCCAAATAAAATGGCTGCTCTCAATATTTTGGCAAAATGACTTTATGGACTCCGGTCTGATGCGGAAATTATATATATATATATATATATATATATATTTAGCATATTTCTAAAATTATTTGGGATATGAAATTAATTATCATTATATATATATATATATATATATTTGTAATACAAATGTTTTATTCGAAGCACATTTTTATAAAACTAATAACTTTCAAGCTATACGCAAATATATATTAACTTTTAGAAAACTAAAGGTAAAGTATTGCGACTTTAAAAATAATCTAGCCTGAAATGTTGATGGATGTCGACGTCTCATGACCCCCCGAACCCTGAAAAGTGATCTTTTCAATGATGTCTGTCTGTGTGTTTGTTTAAACTTAAAATTAAGAGTAGTTTAATAAAGGGTGAAAAGAGAAAAATAGGGTTTCTCAAAATCAGCTCTAACAATTTTTATTAAAATTTGTATTCAAGCGTTAATTAAGATTATAAATAAACTATTTCATTTTCCCATGAAAATGACTTTCATGTTACTTTATAGAAGTTGAAATGTACGTATTTCCGCAACTATTTGAGATACTAAATAACTTATCATTGCAAAATTGTATAACTATTAAAAATAAAAATGTTTTATGTGAAAAATGTTTTTATAAATCCAACAGTTTCTGAGATATTGGCAAAGATATTAATACAATTTTGTGAGCTTTAATTGTAAAGAGATACTACTTAAGTTTTAACGCAATAATTCTCGAACGTCATAGAGTAATTAAATATAAGTAAGTCTCTCAAAAGGTTTTATGTTACCTTTCCTTAAACCTCATAGGAGACATGTTTATACAACAATGATCTATCTCCAATAGTCAATATTTACATTTTTTATTGGTCAAAATTATCATAAATGAGAAATTTACTAGCAATGCGATGACATGAAAGTGTGGAACACCTAATAAAATGTCGAAAATTTTAACCAGAGGTCAAAATTTTAATACTTATTGTTGACCCTTGTGGACCCAATATTGATTTTTTTTTATCGGTCTAAACATACAAATAAGGACATTAATTCTTTAAAAATAAAATTATAAAATTCAAAACCGGTACTCAAAAAACGCTTTACACAAGTATAGTGCAATTTATGCTTGGGTTTTCTAGTGTACGAGTATATTATTTCGTTTCACATAAACTTCTAGCTTTGAGTAAATATCTCCATTTTTAAACGATATAGCGAGAAAGTCCGTGTGGAGTTCCGTACAATTTATTTGGGTTCGTGTTAACATATAACGTAAACATTTTTTATACTCTCTAGATAGAATATTTTCGCTGTCATAATATTTCCTCTCGATATTAAAGAGTAACAATTATTCAAAGCTCACTCGCCTAGTCCAGCACACTGCTTATAGCATAGGTAGTCCTAATTATGTGTAACTTAATACAATACGTAAGAGATAACACATTATATAGTCTAAGAAGTTTTAACACAAAACGGAGGAAACTTGGAAAAAGGAGTCAGTCTTATTTTGTCCTGTTCACTGGTGATTAATCCTCCTGTACAACCCTGGATATTAAACGTTAGGTAAATGGATGATATATAGCCTGTAGATGTCCTGCTGAGTTCCTAATTGTGTTACAAATATAGTCTATAAATTTGATTAAATATTATAAACGGCAAAACTCACAGACAGTTTGAACTCATGAGGTGCTTAGCATACAATAAGAAACAGGTTTGATATAACTGCCAAGAGTTCTAGTTGGGTCAAGGCTTCATGCCTTTTCCCTCAGGCTAGATGATTGGACATATATTTAATTGCTAATACTTGCAAGGTAATGCGAGTCGGGGTAACAAATCATTGTGCTTCTTCCAGAGGGAACAATCAAATCACGGTAGAAGACCTATAACAATCACGGTTATCATTTGGGACTCGTAGACACATGGACAAGGGCATCGGTCTCATCTCAGCTAGCTTGTTGGTAGTGGGGACATTGAGGTTCAAATCCCAGCGGGATATACCAGTTTTTTAATAAATAAATGGTTTTCAAATCTCCCTTCCCACAAATGCGCATATATTTCCTTTAAAATTATACCTTATTCCTCCCTTTACTATATGTGCAAACATTCTAACAGTTCCTCGGGTGGGTGGTAAAACGTGAAGTGTACACAAAACCTTTCGAGGTTTTTATATTTGAATCAATACCTTTTTTTAACACTGCATTTCAATACCCGTTCTGGCTAAACGCTTATATACAAATTACGCTAATGGTTTTATAGATTAGGAGAGTTATATTAAAGGAAGTGTACCCAAAATTGCGTGGCGGGAAAGTGGAAAACCATTTTGGAAAACCCTCTCACTAAACTCGACTAAGATTCGAACCTTGTCATCGGAAGTCTAGTCTACTGAAACCACGCAGCCACCGAAATGGGTGAAAATCAATCTTTTTATTTAGCACTTTTTGTTGAATCTCAAAACGAGACTCTTAGATCTGAGAATACTTTCGATGTAAAATAACTTATTTGCATTGTAAATATAGATATTTTTCTTTCATATCATCGAATTGCTTCTTTCCGGGCTGAATTTAAAGGGGGGATTAACAAGGTTCTATTGCTCCAGTACCCCCACAATTACAGGGACTTCCACATGAATATTTATGAATATAATAAAGTATTTTTATTTTCATGTTTGACATTATTTTCTGTCCTTATAAATAAATAAAAACTAATTATCTGTATATTGTTTTAAACAAATCGAATTTATTTTGTTAGCATTAATTCCTCATTTAAACAATATATAACATAGAGTACTTAACAGTTAATTTTAAAAGTGGGATAGTTATAAGACAATCACCCACCTCGGTAGCGTAGTTGGCTAACGCGCTAGTCTTGTTGAGCTCAACTGCTAAGGACGGGGAGATTGAGGTTCGAATCTCGGTCGGGTGAACTGTGGGTGGTTTTTCCTAAATGGTTTTTCACTCTCCCTCCACGCAAATGCGGGTTCAGTTCCTTTAATTCACCCTTATACATTCCTATTCCATTAGTGTAATTAGTACTTAAAGAGTATAAACCGAACGGGTAGTAAGACGCGGTGCTAAAATATTATATATATATATATATATATATATATATATAANATATATAAGACAATAGCACAAAACTCTCATATAGTGAGAATATAAAGTTCAAAAATAGGTATTCAGTTCCTATCTTCAAGAAAGTTTTCCTCTAAAAAACAAACACATCCTCTTGTTGATCACAATAAACACTCTTAGTTTATAAATTTTAATCGGAACTGTTCAAATATATTTTGAAAATTTTAAATTTCCAATAATCAGTTATTTATATATTACCATATAATTATTAAAATAAAAATATTATTTGTTATCATTTAATATAATTCTCTATATTCAGGGTCATTTTCTAAAAAAAAATTCTTAAGTAAATAGATCCCAGATACTAATTTTTAACAAAATCCTTTAGATTTTTCAAAAAATTTCTAATCAAAACGAAATAACTTATCATTTTTTATATTGACGCTTCATCTTACTATCTATCAGGTTACGTAAGATCAGTAAAATACTAAGAAACGATATTTTTCAGAAACACTAATAGGCATGTATAATGTTATGAATATACTCTAAAAAAAGCTTATAAGATACCCATTTTAGAGAAATCATTATAGCATTTTTTTAAATATTTAAAAAATCCAACATCAGTAACCTAACTTTAAGTTAAATGAGTTTGTTCAAAAAACAAGTATACATTATCATTGGTCATGTCAAACACACTCCATATATACATAATTATAGCTGTGTTTGTAAATAATTTGAATATTCAAAAATCACTAATCATTTAACTACCCTTCAACGAATGTCTACCCCAAAACCAAGAAAAGCGTACACAGTGTTATTTGGGACGTCAACACTACAAAGATATCCATTTTAAACAAAATCATTAAAGCCATTTTAGAAGAATTTGTAATCTAAAATAATCACCCATAGATAAACTACCCTTAAACATAGAGTGTTATCCCTTTCTCTATGCCCTAAATTAAGGGCTAAGGTCAAAATATGAAAAAATATATACAAGGCAAAGATATATAACAACTATTAATCAAGTATGTACAAAATTCAACTTTTTTTTCGGATCTGTGGTCAGGGACCGGCAAACATTGAAAAAATGGGTTTGTAAAATCACCTTTTTTTTTGTGGGTAGATGAAATTGAAAGATTCGTCATAACCTCGAGGTGGAACATATTCAAGATTATAGCATTTTATCTTTACTCAGTTGAAAAAGTGAAGATTACAATATTGAAACATTGAAGGGAACGGGGGGAGGGGGNTCTTTAATGTTGGGGCCTCCAGTTTTTTACAGCCCCGGGGCCACCACAGTTATAAATATGGCCCTGGCTTCACTTATAAGAAGAGTGATTATAATAAAGAATTGAACCCAGGGCCAGCACAAAGGTTTAACGTGCCCTAGGCGAGACTTTAACTTTACACCCAAGCTGTATTCTATTAACTATACATAAACCGCACCTCTTCCGTAACGCAAAATAATATTAATAAGATGCCAAAATACTGGACGAAAAATATAAATAATTAAAAATTGGTAAAAAAAAAAGGAGGCGAGTCACCACTACACACCCTTCCCTGCTTAATCAATGTGTTCCCTTCCTTTTCTATTAATATTTTAACACATTTTTAATTACATATCACCTGTTTCGGTGGCCGCGTGGACTAAGGTGTCACTATCGTGTTAGAGAAGACTGCCGATGACGAGGATATCGGGGTTCAAATCTCGGTTGGGTCTACTGAGGGTAGTTTTCCCCAAATCACTTTACACTCACCCTCTAGACAAATGCGAGTACACTTCCTCATCCATAGCTCATTAGCGTAATTAGTACACATGCGTACAACCTGAATGAATAGTAAAATGCGGTAATAATAAAAATTAAATCTCAAAGTGATTCGCCAAAAAAGCAACTCTGAATGTCATAACCATTTAAAAGTGATTATTGTCGCTCTCTGCCTCCCCTTGGCGCTTATTGTGGGGATGGTCACGGGGGAAGGTTAGAGGCCGATTGAGATAGTGGATTGAATGTTATTTTTAAGGGTTTTATTGAAAAAAAAGTACTAATTATCATGACAAAAGTGTAATTTAATGTGATTATAGTCATGTATAAGATGAGAAATAGCTTAGAAATGAGAACTTCGTGTCAGAAGCCTGTGTTAGAGTTAAGGTGGTTTCACATTATGGGGACGCTCACGCTCATGAGATACTCCATTAGATACGCTCACGCTACGCTTCTGACTCTTTCTAGATTTTAGTATTTTAGTACATTCCATTGAAACGAGAGAAACGAGTTTTTCTGACGACGAGATTTGATTGATATCTCATTTTTGCTAGATGGGGATGAATACAAAAAAAAAAGAAGAAAATGGGAACACCTCTTTATGTTGTTTGGAACCAAAATGGGGAGTTTCATACACTATTTCAGTACTTTAGGATGAGTAAAGACTAATTCGAAATCGTACCTTCAAAAATTGAGAGTAACTTGGAAAACCGGATACTAAATTTCTAGCCCCCTTATTCCCTAAGAGAGAAAATGGAGGTTTGTTTGAGATAAGTAAGAAATATTTGTACTAACATTATTTTACTGTACACAATTTATACAAAATTAAATTATATTGAAAAAGTACAAAACATTAAGTTTAATAGGGTTCCGGAGAAAACCGAGAAAAGTAATTAGGGCAAGAAGAATTTGAGTCAGTAGATGGTGAAGTGGCCAGTGGCCATATAAAGAGGAGCTCTTTGACGTGCTCATATTTCCGAGGTACGTCAATTCTGTCCCTGTTTGTGGATTAGGTATGTTGGTATCGTGATAATGC
This sequence comes from Timema shepardi, assembly GCA_902151425.1. Taxonomy (NCBI): domain Eukaryota; kingdom Metazoa; phylum Arthropoda; class Insecta; order Phasmatodea; family Timematidae; genus Timema; species Timema shepardi. Next base: position 12,689 of record CABFVX010004910.1, read on the forward strand.
TGTACCGGAGGAGGCTGGGGCTGCGGTTGGGACTGTAACATGGCCACTAAATATTTCGCTTGCATCTTAGATAAATTCGACTTATTGTTATGTGTTACTCAACAGAAGAAAAGGTTATAACGGTTTTCAATATGGATCTGAAAAAATAAGTAAAAAGAGTCCTTTTCTTTGTCTTTAACAGCAACAACACCAGCTTCTTTTTGTTTTCTGGGTGAATTATTCATCACTGAAGAAGAAGCTATTTCCTGTGTATTTCGAGAACGAATGCTTATCTTTTTTAGAAGGCGTGGGAGTCATTAAAGGCTTGGAAGGTCCAAATTTTTTTATAACTATGAAAGATCAGAATTTCTTTTTATGACCGTTCACATTGGGTATCTTCATTTTCATCTTCATCCGCATTAGTGTTGTTTTCTTGCACCTCAAAATCCTCTGGTGACAATCTTTCTTTGTCCTACATGTATAGAATAAAAATAATTTGATGTCCTCAAACTTTCATTTATGGTCATTAATAGCTTCTTGATGGTGTTACACTTCTTCCAAACTTTACTATGTTGACTTCTCAAACTAATTTACCTGTGTTTGCATTCAACACCTCTAGCAGAATAAAATAATCAGTAAACAGACAGACAAAATAAACACGCGCTTTCACACCTACTTGGAATAAAATTGTATTTAATTTAAAAATATAAAAACCATTACCAGTTAATTCATTGCTTGCATCTCCTCACCCAAACTCTGTCCCATTTATGGAAATAAAAATTCGAATACATAGTAAAACGAAATACATCGGTGCCAAAGACCCCATAAAGAATATTTTTAATTTCCTATCCCCGGTATCCCTACTTTAAGCAAAAAACTAATTTATATGTAATTAACTATCCAATGCTTTCTATATGGTGTGAAGAAACTGAAAAAGGATACAGGTAATCCCTATTGGCCACCATTTTCTGTGGGAGAATATTGATGAATGGCATTCGAAATTTATAGTCATTTGGTGGTATAAATCAGGAAGTCTAACCGAATTGATTAAAGGTTCGGTTCTCCAACCAAAGTTTTAAGGGTACTGGTCCTAGATAAATAAAAGTTCCTTTTTTTTAAAAATCAGTTCTTAAAACCTGCAGTTCATGAGGTTTGAGATACTATTGCAAAACATATATTGAAAGAGGTCATGCAAACGCCAACCAAAGAAGATGGGCGCGAATTGTAAAAGAGTTTTGGGAAAAAGGGCAGTTTTCCAAATGTTTAGGAGCGTTAGATGAGAAGCAAGTTGTGAAAGAAACCCCTCAAAACTTAGGGTCCTTTCATTTTAATTATAAGAAAACTTTTTAAAATAGTTCTATTCACACTTATAGAAGCAAATTAAAAATGAATTATGGTTGATGTAGGATCTTATTGACGAGGTAGGGATGGTGGAATGTTTTCAAGTCCAAATCTTGGAAGGCATTTAGAAACAGAAACTCATGGCATTCAAGGAGTTACAGCACTACCAGGAACACAACAACGCGATTCATACGTAGTTTTTGGTGATGTTGCCTTTCCGTTAAAAAAAAAGTACTTGAATATTGAATTGAAATTCAATTTGAAGGACACATTCTAAACTACAGAGTATCTCACTCTCACAGGGTTGATGAAAATAGTTTTGGAATTCTGACCCAAAGGTTTAGAATTTATTGTGGTTGATTGAAATTAGACTCTAAATATGATGAAAATTGGTTTTTGCCAGGTTCACTTAACACAATTTAATTCACCATGAAACCCCTACAACTACTTCAAATGTCAATGAAATTAAGGCAGGAAACCTGATAAATGTATATAGTTAAGTTGGGAACTCTACATCTATAGCTTTTGAAATAACATAAATATTTTCAAGATTATTTGTATCAGAAGCAGGCTGAGTCTGGCTGGCAACATAATAGGTGTATGATTTAAATTTTTGTAGGGTTATAATTATTGTATTTTTTAGCTAATGAAATAAACGTTGAAATTTAACCGTTTTGTTTAAGGTCTGTCCTACTTCCTTTCATACATATTATTAACATTATCACTATACAATTTGTTTGCCAATCATGCTATGGGCAAGTTCAATTAATTTTTCGTCCATGCGTGCGCGATATTATTAATCAGAGATATAATGAATTTAATGTAGTAAGATATTTCCGTAGGACCAGTTTTAATTACGCTAAAATAGAGAATTAACTTGGATGTGTGCAATAACATATTCTGAAGTCCTACCTCTCGACGTTGTTGAGCGGTGGAAGAAGTGGGTCTGGTAATGATGATCTTGATATGTGCTTTTCTAACTAAACTAGTCATGTGACGAGAGAAGCTCCCCTATAAAACTGAATGTGTGTTTGAGTAACAATACTATGTATAGATACTGTACCACTGTGATAACACTAAACAACAATTACGTTTTAAAATAATTGGGTGTGGTGGGGGTGGGGGGAAGGGGACTGAGGCAGATAAGTGTGGGTCCCAAAAACAAAGTTTGCCCATAGCTCCAAGACTGCTAAGGATGGCCCTGAATTTATTCATAGTTTAAAGGGTCCCAAGGTCTGGTCTGGCCCCTCCTAAACATTATGTGCCCGTACATGCGTACGTCTATGCTTCTATTCACGTTGATTAGGACGGCTGAATAGCATAAAGCTTTACTATCGCAATATACTGGACTGAGATCTGGGTTCTCACCCTAGTCGGGTGTATTGAGAGTAGTTTTCCCTAAAGGTTTTTCCACTCTTCCTACATCAAAATGTGGGTAAAATACCTCTATAGTGAACTTTCCTCGTCCTTAGCACATAAGGGTGACCTGGGGGTATAGGTGTAAGGTGTCAGACTTCTGTGCTAGCGGCCGGGGTTCAATCCTCGATCACAGCAAAGATTTATCTGATTACCAAACCCTTCCTTCACCTCTGACAAGACATCTTGTGAATTTGGGGAATGCCAGGCCTGCACCGTGGTTCGGATTCCACGTTAAACTGTAGGTCCTACATTCAATCTCACAATCACCCTACCATTACACATTAGCGTAAGTGCGTATAACCCGAACGGGTAGTAAGACGCGGTGCTAATAATCATAATAATAATAATTAGCACATAAGCATTATTGGTACACATACACGTAGCCCTAACAGGGGGTGAAACCTGGTGACATAACAAGCTAACATAGTCCTGTTTGCTGGTGGTAGTGAGGTAAGGGTTTGAACCCCAGCAGGCTATACAATATAATTTTTTTATAAATTATTCCTATCCTCTCTCCCAGACAATTCTCATACATTTCCACTAAATTCTATCTTAGTCATTCCTACACATTATATATAATTAAATATGTGAAAACGGCTTGGATTTGAGCTCCTGTTAAAATAAATAATCCAGATTACTTACAAGCTGAAAAATGACCTACAGGCACGGGAATAGAAACTGAAACTTTTGATAAAACTCGTCAATGTTTTTCATCACTGGGTCATCCAGGGCTCTCCTGTGTCTAGGGTCATACATGATTCATCATTCGATGGGAACTGAGTCTTTGATGAACGTATGAGATCATCAGATTCATGAAGTTCTCAACAACTCAGTCATGGCAGGTGCCAATAACACTTGTATTGGTGAGCATTAAAACCATGATGATAATACTAGTTTAAGAAGTACACCACTCACATTAGTAATCACATGGTTCAAGGCTTCACTCTCTCAATACATACACTGGATTACCGATAATGTGAAGGTTGAGATTAGAGTTCCAGCTGAGTGTATTTAGGATGGATTATCTTACATAATTTCTCTCTCTCTCTCTCCGTGAGGATGTGAGAACATTTCCACATGCCTCATTAAGGGATTGACCCATTGGTGAATAGCCTGGACGAGTAACAAGACGTGGAGCATACATACAAAGGAAAAATAAATCACAGAAACGCAAAATCATCTGCTTTCATGGTGCTGACTGCACAAGTTGTTTGTACATTTGAGATAAACTAGTGATGTATGACTCAAAGCATTACCCGAGGTGATTAAATGTCAAAAGCAATGAGACAACAAGTAAAAGGCCCCGTGTTCTATTCCCAGGGCAAGCTGTAATTTTTTTCTAATCATATTTTAAACCCTGATTTTTTATAGTTTGACCCCCAACATTGATTTAATGTTACTAAAATTTGGCGTTCTAGATATATTTCTTATGTAAATAACATTGATGATTACCTAAATCCCAAAATTCTACTAATCCTTTAATAAAGATAAATTTATATTAACAATGAAATTATGAACCTATGGTGGGCTTCTTGCAGCATTTTAAAGGAAATTATTATAATGAAACATCACTCGTCACCTAGACAATAATTGCAGCTAAGATTTACCCCTTCCTAATTGCCAACAATGGAAATACCTAGGAAATGTTTACTTAATCTAATTTTAGATATACGACTAGAAGCGAACTGCGAGTGGAGGACCGCCATCGTTTTGAAGTTCCACTAAACACCACGGATCTAGCTAATGCCGGCTCGTCTGACCTGGAGAATTATTTGCTGTTTGTATTTTATTTTAAAGGGGTTTTGTTTGATTATTCTCATTTGTTTATTATAATAAAGACTCAAAGCTTATATATTATGTGATTTATTGTTTAATAATAGTAATAACTTTAATATTCAATCATTTGGTACGACCGTAGGTTCGGGAAGCTTCGTACG
>CABFVX010004910.1:19572-58009 GCA_902151425.1 Timema shepardi
AAAATACATTTGTACTGATTGCAATTCTTTATAGTCCCAAAATATTGGCTTTTATTATATTTTATCAAAACTAATGTATTTGTATTTTCATTTTTTAATTCCTGATATTTTTTAATATTATTTATAGCTTGATTTGTTCTCAATTCCTCATATTAAGTATTTTAGAAAATTAGATTTTTATATTTTTCAATTTATTTTTGTAATTTTTTTGGTGTTACTTGTTCAGTGTTTATAATGTTCTAATGCTTTATTTTGTTTATTGTATAAAGTGATATTGCAACTTTAATTGTTCCCTATTGTTTTTCAAAACTGATGTATTGGTATTTTCATTTTTAAGTTCCTGTTATTCTTTAGTATCATTTGGCTTGAATTTGTTCTCAATTTCTTATATTACCTCTTTTAGAAGATTAGATTTTTATAAATTTCAATTTATTGTTGTAGTTTTTTTGGTGTTACTTGTTTAGTGTTTATAATGTTCTAATGTTATATTTTGTTTATTGTATAAAGTGTGACTCCAAATTTAATTGTTCCATAGAGACGTTTAGATGTTATTCTATTAATAATAATTATTTTGATATACAGAAACAGTTAATATAATCCAGCCAATTGTAGGTAACACAAAAAACTTGAAGGCTATCATATGGACTAAAAATAATTTTTATAGCAGTTTATGCCCTTAAGACTGAGTCTAAATGAATGCTTAAATATATACTTGTCATGTTACTTTTAATTCGTGTGTGTTTTATGGCCTGCGGTGAGATAAACCTAGACGCGTATCTGTAAGATACGCGCGACCATCCACGAACCTTTGGAAGGCGCGCCTATCGGAAGGGTTCTTAATGAATGGATAAATTGTATTCTGATTTGTATTTTAAGCTTATTTAAATAACCTTTCTGAATTTATAGATCCAAATTAATATTTTTGTTTTAGTTAAAGTAGTATCTATTATCATGTTCTGATTGAACTAATATTTGGTGAAAACAATCCCGGAAGGCATTCGGAGGACTCTCATTTAATGTACACCTGCAGGTCCTGAGAGAAGTGACCGTGTTTACCGACTACAACTGAGTATGGTAAGACAATTAGTCGACGTTTCCCATATTATAGATATTCTGGTACACCCTTGTTAGGTGATCCACACCCATCAGCATAGTGAGAGGTAGGAAGGGGTTTGTACACTTATTGGATTTATTAACTAAAAAGTTGATCAAAAGCTTCCAATAATACTTCCTCATGGATTGTAGTATAATTTATCTTTGTATTATCGATTAGACGGACCAAGAACGTATTTCCACCATTGTGGCAACATGATCTTCCAGTTTTCAAATAACGAATTTTCTAGGAAATTAACTATGACTGTAACTATGTTTGACCTGATTCAGTAGCCACGTAGTCTAGCGTGCTATTCTCGTGTTGGACTAGACTGCCGAATATCGGGGAGATTGGGGCTCGATCCCAGTGGGGTGTACTGAGGGTGGGTTTTCCTGAATTGCTTTCCAATCTTAATCCATGTGAATGTGGGTGCATCTCCTCTCAATTAAGCCTTCCTAATACCTGACCCATTAGTGTAACTAGTACATAGACTTATAACCCGAACGGCAAGTAAGACGTGGTGCTAAAAATAAAGATAACTATGTTTGTGATCTGGACTTATTTGGAACCAAATATCACTTTCAAATTATTGTCTATGCTCAAACATGTTATGTACGTACATTCTTTGTCGACCAGAGATAAAGCCATTCAAGAGGGCTGGGAGTCAGCCCCTTTAGATATCTTTGTTAATATTCAAGAACCTTACTTAGTTTCAGTTGATTTAGTAGCCCCTCGAGTAGATTCTGTGCCTACCAATTGTGTTCGGGCAACCTAATATTAATGTATTTAGTTAAACGTGGATATCTCGGACTGGTAGTGAGATTCTTAACAAAATAAAACTATATATACATCATACAATCAAATCTCAATAGCTCGTTTTAAAGGGGGAGGGGATTTCGAGTTACGAAAAGTCCGTTTTATAGAGGGGAAATAAAGTCGTGCCTACTAAGGATTGAAAACTATTACTTTAACTAAAGTAATATTATACTTTAATGTGACGAGTTAAGAAATACATATCAGATAAGACACATACACAAATAACCCAGTTAGATACCGGAATGGGAAAGATTAAAATTACAATAGACCTATAGTACTTGCAATTGATATATATACTGTACAGTATGTGCGGGGGCAAAATGGGAGGGGTAGTAGCACTGCGGCGCAAGATCTACGCTAGCCACCTGGATTACACTACTTATATAACACTTTTATCCTGACATCATGCAGCTGGTGTATTAATAAATAAACTTCGGAACTTTCGGAAAATTTTGTCCAAACTATCCGGAGTCTGAGCTATCAAGGTTCGTGTTATCGAGAGTTGACTATATACATATTGTATACATATAACTATTAGTTTTTGCTTCACGCTTTACCACGTGTCCTGACAGTTCTCATTTAAATAAACTAATGAAACAGGAACTAAGAAAATATTAGTTACAAGAAATGTATCCACATTTTCATGAAGGAACAGTAGAAAAACATTTTTGGAAAAACAACCCTTTAAATGGCTGGAATTCAACCCCTGACCTCTTCGTCATCAGAAAATCAAATTAGACGAGCTTGGTATTTTATTCCACATGCCCCTCAATGCGGGCTGCCTTTAAAATAATCCTAATAATAATGTTATTAATTTTTACTACAATCTATGTTTGTGTTTTCTAAAATGGCCTTCAAACATGTTCCACTGTAGCTTAGAAACAGGATGCTCAAAATTTCGCACGCACAACATTTATATTAGTTTTTTGTTACATTTCTATCTCATTCCTTTTCTCCTCTCACTCTGTTCGTGAACTATCTCAGAATCACAAACAGGTAAGAAAATTATAATTTACCGGTATATAACTTTCGTAACACAAGATCCGCCTCAGGCTAAAGCGGATCTGTTAAGATGTGTTCACAGTAGAGTTTATCTAGCGTAGGAGTTTTGGTAACTGACAGCTAGCCCAAGATTTTTATTGCAAATATTGATCGTGGACACTCCTATGGAAATTATTATTATTATTATTTTCTTAATAACACAATATTATCAATCAAAAGTTTTATCAAACGCCTATAATAATACTTCCCAAAGGGTTAATGTGAAATTGACTTGTTCATGACTAACTGAAAAAACAAAAAAAATATTAATAAAACCACAATTTTTTTTATATAATATATACAATGGTTGAGGCTCTGAGTGCACAAGTGGCTCAAGCACAAATTTGTTATTTTGAGTTATTGAAGTATTAAGTTTTAATGAAAAGTGAAAAAAAGGGGGGGCGGGGGTAGGGAGTTAACTTAAAATGATATAATATACTAGTTTTTTTTTTGTATAATTTAGCTCTGTAATGTCATGTATTTTTCTAATATTTCTAGTTTTAAACTCACCAAAAATATTGTGGTTAGGGCTATTTTAGCATTTTCTTATTTGCTATAGCAGCAAATATATAGTGGATTGTGCCAAATAAGAGTTTAAATTAGGAATGGAATATCAGTCATACACATTTTATTTATCTTGCAAAGTAGAAAATAATATTTAGTACATATAATTACTATTGAGCTAAACGAAGAATAACCTTAATCAATTTCATCAAATTCAAACACCAGTCTATTTTAAACAACAGTCGATGAACATTTTAGGTTTAAGTAAAATGGATGATTAATTTGTGGTATGCAGTTTAAAAGTTCTTTCAAATCCTTATTTTGGCATCGTTGATAGGTATACCACAGGGTAGAGAATTTTAAGTTGAGAAAATGATCTTCTTTTATTCTTTTCCCGATTTCAATGGAAGAAAATAAAATATCATCATTGTTTGAATATTTAAAGTAGATTATGTAGGGTTCTTTTGAGCTAGGGCAACCATTGTATTTTTGACCACTCTACCTTACTCTTGTCAGCACTCACCTTCGGTGCGCTATATTTTTTCAAGTTGTTTAAAGCTATACAAATCTTCCATTTCCATTTTTATGACATTTTTATGACATTGATTTTCCTTGCTTCACTTAAGAAACCCAACCAATCATCTGCTACAAAGCAATTAGGATGATAATTCTTTTATGCCTCGATGAGACCGAAATCTTGGTCTCAAGACAAATACGAGTGCCCAAATATTAGGAACCTGTGATTTATAAATTTGATGGTGAATTGATCGGAAGTGACAATGTAGTTGCAGAGAATATCCATCTTGATTTGGTGATTTTGACTGCCACATTGATCGCTGTACATGGTCAGAGTACCCAATTTCCTGTGGTCCTCATCCTACAACTACATGCAAGTGTTGTCTGTTGAAAGGTTATGTATTCCCAAGCGAAAGTCAACAACTTCCTCTTGTAATAACATACACCAGTTGACAACACTGGTGTTGGTAATGTTTTCATTAGCTCGAACTAAATCACGGTTAAGTCATTTTCTTGAATTCGTTCCCTTTCTGTACCGATTTTCAACCCATTTTTTAGCATACTCTGCTTTTCGTAACTGGAGTTCCCTTTCCATTTTAATAGTAGCCTGTCCTATCGGTGGAACAAACTTTATTTTATTGCTGAAAGCATCACATTTCCTGCAAGTATTTTTAAGTGGAGTGTCAAAATGGTGGCTAAAGTTTCTATTAAATGTTTGACGGAAAATAAAAAGTGATACCGGTTCCTCACTGTGCTGCTATCTATATAATTTATACATGATATTAATGTTCAGATCTGGTGAAAGATATTTCCAATCGGGATTTTTGTTTCTTGAATAATATGAAATATAGACTAAGTGAGTGGGAAATTTAGAAATAAACTGTTTATCTATTGATACTTTCTTATCAGATGTTTTGTTTATAGGCCTATTTTTTCATCCTCGCTTGTCAAGAGGCTGAGTAGTACCAGTTTATTTTCCAGCCAGAACTCTCGGCTAGATACAGTACGTCTTAGCGAGTGGAAACTCACCACCAGTCTTTTGCCAGTTTCCAAGCGGGCCGGACTTGTCAAGAGTCCGTAACATATATATTAATCTAATTCAAACCCCGGTCTCTGAGGAGATGTCAGGAAGATAGTACGAGAAATCCATGCCAGCCATTTCATTATAATTTAAATGTGTTGAATCTACTCCCTGTTGAGATGGAGGTTTAGTCACGTGTGAAATTGGGTCGCGTTTTCTATTTGTTCATATCGGTAGTAGTTTTAAATAAACAAATGTTTTATATTTGATTTTAATACAATAATGATAAATTCAGTCACAGTCCCAAAACGTAATGTTACAACGAAACCCGTGAACTAGAGACGGGGGACATGAAGAATATGAATTAAGTAATCAAACCCTGAGCTGTGAGATCACAATCGTAATCTATACATCATTAACAGCCCTCATTCCGTCTGGCTCGCCATCTTAATTTATGAAAATATTATAGGCTTTTAGAAGCTTTGGTTTATAAAACAGTTTTAAGTGAACCACCAACACCGCTTTCACAAAAAAGAAATATCCATTAATGATTTCCATAAGTTAGTGTTTCAATAATGTAGAAACTGTTAAAATAACAAGTTGATTAAAAACTAATTATTTGTTGTGACAGTTTTGACTGCCAAAAGGGAAAACAAATCAACAGATTATATAGTTTGGTGAATGGCTACATGAGAGTAGATCTGGTTTGTATAGCTGCCACTACCACTCCTATGCTGGATATAATTAATGTTGGTTCTCTCTTATGTACACTCCATCGAGATTGGAAGGTGGCAACTTATGACTCACTGAGCCCACGAGGTATGATATTCCTCCACACATGACTGCAGAATAGTTTGCCTAGCTACGCCCAAGGCCTAAGTTAGAGAAGGCCTTAATACCTTAAATAATTTCTTGAGTGTTGGGAAGAAGTGATGGTGGAGGGTTTATGTCTTTTAGCGAAGCCCTAATGGTTTGATTAACTAAATTAATTTTACTTTATTGTTCTGATATTGATAAAATCAATAATTAATATTTATATACTAAGTTAATTAATTATGTTTGATCTCATTAACATACGGACTGATATTTTTTTTTAATTAAAAATGTAACCACGTCAAACGTTATTTTGGCACTGTTACCCACATTTAATGAATGGTTTTACATGTAAACATAAAGAAAGTCTCCCCTTTTCCAGAATTTTTATTACTGTTTATAGCCAATTATAAATTTATTAATGATTAAACATTCCACACATGTAACGAAAATAACAGTTTAATGCTAAAATATTTTTTAATTTATTTGTAAAAAGCTGAGTTTAAAAAAACTTCTGTAATTTAAGAATCCCTATCCTAATTTAAAATATTTTATATTATTTCCGGGTGGACAAAAAAAATTTGATAAAACCTTATCCATTGGACATATTAGTTATAAAAGTGAATTTATTTGTTTCTTCAAAGTTATTATGACTGTGTATAACTTTGTGGGAGCATAGTTCGATTCCATACTTATATTTGGTGCTACCATACCGGTCACAATATAACTATTTGTGTAATGTTTTGATCAATACTTTTATGGAGGTAAATTACAGTTTATTGAGATTTACGTTGATTAATTTTTTTTAAATTTATTATTATTATTAGCACCGCGTCTTACTACCCGTTCGGGTTGTACGCACTTACGCTAGTGTGTAATGGTAGGGTGATTGTGAGATGAAATGAAGGACCTACAGTTTAACGTGGAACCAAACCACGGTGGAGGCCTGGCAATCCCCACATTCACAAGATGTCTTGTCAGAGGTGAAGGAAGGGTTTGGTAATCAGATAAATCTGTGTCGGGACCGAGGATTGAACCCCAGCCGACAGTACAAAAGTCTGACACCTTACCCCTAGACCACGAGGTCACCCGATTTTTTAATAAATTTTATGTATTATGTTAACTGCGTTCTTTTTTTAACCTTATTTTTTACTAAATCAATTTTGGTAATACAAACAATAAAACAGGCCATGTCGTATACAAGTATTAATACATCAGAGTTAAGAGGATTAAATAATTGAAAAGTAAGGAGAAATATTGTATATTTTGGTTTACGAGCTTAAAAACACGTTCAATTATATCCCTGCTTTTTTAAGGTTTGGAATGTAAATATTATTAAATAAAAAATATTGTAGTTCTGCACGGTTTTTAAGAATGTCTGTCTATAACCAAAGATACCCGGAACTTCATAAACGATAGTGGTGCATTTATTTATATTCATTAGGATGTCTGCTAAGGGAGGATCTTACATACATACAGTTAGGGTTAAAGTTTGATTTTCCGTTAAAGATACGGACGTATTTATTTATATCTGGTTGACCTGGTGGTTTAGGGGCAAGGCGTCGAACTTCTGTGCTGAGGGCCCGAGCTTCAATCTTCAGTCCCGGCACAGATTTATCTGATTGCCTAACCCTTCCTTCACCTGACATGACGTGTATTAAATACAACTTGTGAATATTTGGAATGCCAGGCCTCTACAGTGGTTAGAATTCCACGTTAAACTGTGTGTCCTTCATTTAATCTCACAATCACCCTACCATTGCACATTAGCGTAAGTGCGTATAAACTAAACTGGTAGTAAGACGTGGTGCTAATAATAATAATAATAATAATAATAATAATAATAATAATAATAATATTGTTATCATTATTTGTAACTTAGGATCTCTGGAACCACTTAACCGATTGCGGTGCATTTTTACTTTTGTAGTGAACTAATATCCAAGCAGGTTTTAGCATTATTTGTTTATAGTCAGGTGCTTCGGTGTGAGTCCCGGTGAAGGGCCAGCCGATTGGTTGTATACATTTAAGGAACAACACAATTACTGTAGGGTAGTTTTTATTATTCTGTAGTGTATTAATCCAGGCATGTTTTAGTATAGTAACCCGGGGAAGTGCCAGCCGGATATTTGTCTATATCTATAAAACCACACAATTACTGTGGTGTAGTTTTGATTATTCTGTAGTGTATTTACCCAGGCTTTTTTTTTAGAATAGTAAATATAATTGCACAATTTGGTGTGAGCCCCGGGGAAGTGCCAGCCGGATATTTGTATACATATATGGAACCACTTCACTGAATGAAATGTTTTTTTTAAGAATATTTATCCAAACAAGTTTTATTGGGATTTAATCATGTTTTGTGTTGTGATTCTCGGTGAAGGACCATTCGGATATTTGTCAACAGCTGATTCCGTAGTTAATTATATTTTGTAGGATATCGACCAAGGAAATTGTACTATGATAGACTTAGGTTTTGGGGTTCAAGTCCGTGTTAAAGTTTCGGATAGATGTTGTGTACATTTTATCTAGGATATTTATGACCTCATAAGCGATTTCAGTGGGTTTTTTTTTCAACTAGGCTTACGTAGTTTATATATCCAGGCAGGTTTTAACATTAGTTTAATCAGGTGTTTTGCTGTGAGTCCCTTGCAATACTGACAGGCCTAGCTATAATGGATTTTGTGGATCAGCCAGAAGGTGAAATTACGTTCTTCCGTGAAGGGGATGGTAAAATTTAGAGTGAACTAAAGGAGAATATTTATAAGTGACAAAATCTTAACTATTTCAACCATATTTACTACTAATTACTGGGGGATAGTGATTAAAAAAATACAAACTAAAGGTGATGTAACCACATTTGCTTGGAAGGAAGTTGGGAAACAATTTAGGAAAACGTTTCTCAATAATCCTGGCCAGGACTAGAACCGTGTTTCGTCCATCACTGAAAATGAACCATATAAGGTTATTTTTTTCGTCCGCATGAATACCTAAGCAGTATAGTATAATATGTTTACGGTATTTCCTAGAATATTTTTTTTTACTTTGTAATTTGTATTAATATATGATATTAAAAATTTTATTTTGTGAATGTTTCGAGCAGATATCACACTGGTCTATAGTCCATTATTAACTTGGGGCTTTCTTTTTTTAAGTTCAATAAATAGTGTTTTTACCAAACTCAAATTATCAACAACTCTCAGAACCACCCTGAAGGCGTAGCTAGCTAACGCGTTAGTTTACTGTTTAGCTCGACTGACAAGGATGAAGAGATCGAGTTTCTAAACTCGCTCAGTTTTTTCCTAAATGGTTTTACATTCTGCCTCCGAGAAAATGCGGTTTCACTTCCTCTAACTTCAACCTTTCCAATTCCTAACCCATTAGAGTAATTAGTATTTAGGCGTATTACCAGGATAGGTAGTAAGACGCGTTGCTAAAAAACAAAACAAAAAACCTACCCTTAAAAATTGCTTTAAACACTCTTTCCTTGACCTATTGCTTTAAGATTGACTATATGAAGGTTACCAAAGAAACAGTGAAGTTTTCCTGGCACTAAAACATATTAATAAATAGTTAGTTCTGTGTGTGCTGGCTGGCCGTGAATGTCCGCGTATAGAGTAAAATAGTTAAATGGCGCGTGTCTAAAAGGAGGGTTGGAACACATTATTCACTACATCAAGTCATGCACTAGCAAAATATCGACAGTTTCTAATGCAGTTAACATTCATACATCTTCTAAACATTTATGTTTTGCAGTAAGCCAACATTTATTGTTCCCTCCAATTTAATTTCAAGAACAAATAAATGATGTATTGGGTAGGCTGCATTACTACTTATATGTTAAAATCTCAATACTCTTAAAATAATTATTGGTTGCCTTATTATTATTATTATTATTATTATTATAATAAATGCTTTCTAAACCATGAATCCTACCAGAGCACGATATACAGCTGTATTTAACTTTAAGATATTGTGACATCTTAGTTTAATCAATAGCATTTTTTATACTGATTTAGGGACACTAGGTTCGATTCCTGATACCGTGGAACTTTTATTTTTAGTATAACATTAATTTCTCCTTCTAAACTGATGAGCTAGTGGACGGGGATGTTGTGTCTTTAAAAGTTTTAAGTTAGTATCAAAGTAGAGTGCTGATTTTATCACTCGTTTCAGAAAATGCACGTTAGATACCTCAAATTAATTTATAAAATGAAACCTTAGGATGCTACGTGTCTCTTTAAGTGAGATCGGTTATGACTTATTGAAGAAAATAAGAAAACTTAAAGTGTACTTATTTATATTTAATATAAATTTAGCTTTAATAAGCAACCAAAATAATTAGTAAACAAACTTTCATCAATGTCTTTATGACTTAATAATCTCAATTGTTTGGCTAGTTTTCATTCTTTGCACATCTTTAATGTATGAATTATTAAGGTTCAAGTGTGCACTTGGTGTAGGTTATTTGGATTTCGTGCCTAAGCTCACCATCCTCTTCTCGTGTATGTAGTTCTACTCCATCGAGATTTGTCGGCAGGCGGCATTCATGAGTAAAAGTACCGAGCGAGAGTAATATACAAATATTTCGAAAAATATTATTTGCTTATAAATAGAATAATGCTTACAGTATAATTTTTTTTAAATATTCCCTTTTTTCAGTGTTTTCCCAAAAATGTTTAAATTCCTTTTATGAAATTATTTGTTTAAAAAAATAATATATGCACACTATTATATAAAATATTTTATACGTTTTTATATATATATTGAACCCTCACGGTAAAAGCTTTTAAAAATACCCTGCATGATTGTCAAAAATAATAATAATAATAATAATAAAGCGTATACTTACTTTTTTTTTAATGACTCACAAATTCCGTTATTCCTCTATTTTTAAAATTGCTACCAACTCATTTCATGTGGGCACGCTATCACTTAACTGCAACCCAAGTTTTGGCTTTATATGTCCAACCGTTGAAATGTTGAGATCTGTGTGGGGCCGAAAAAAGTTATATAGCTTGAGTTTTTCATAAAAGTTCCATGCTTGTTACGGAACCCAAAAAATGAGTTGTGACTTACGTGTGTTAATTTTTTTAATTCTATCATAATTTGTATAGCTATATTAGTATATTTTAAAAACAATTGTATACCAATAATATTATATTCTCTTGAAAGTTGTATTTTTTTCATTTATGAGTATTTTTAATTTATTTGTAATAATGACTGAGTTAAATAATGTAGACTACACGTTGCTATGAAGAATTAGTAATAACGTAATTCATTAATTTTCGTCCACATTTTTTAAAATCAGATACATTTTTGATACAATATAACATGTGTAGGCCTATTATCAGTTAAAATAGTAATAATATGACAAATAAGTTATAATAATTATGATTGTGTCTAAAAAATTTGCAAAAATATTTCGAAACATTTTCTTTATACAGATTTATATTTTATTAGTTAAAACCCATACGAGGTCGATCGATTTATCTTGAGCATTAAAAATACGTAGCACATCTTTATTCGGAGCGAAATTAAACTCGTCGGTCCCAACTCGATTGTGGCATTTAAAAGAACCCTGGAAGGTGTGTGAAAATAACTTTCCTGGCTTAATTGGAAGGCCCTCTCGCTATCGCTCTTATAAATTCTCGTTTGCTGATATAATCACTCGGTTCACAAAGTTCATGTTAAATACCTCAAATAAATAAAATAAATAGACTACTAGTTATAAATTACCTATAGTCTAAGGCTCTCTCACAGTGAAGTAATAACCATAAATAACTTTTTTGGTTAGCAAGTTTTGTATATTTTGTATACTAATTTATCAAAAAATAAATCTTTCTTTGATTTGCGTCTTATTTAACGTCTGGTCATTACAAATAACTATAATGGTGTAATCAAGAGTAATGTAGCGTTATCAGAAAACTTACCCGCACGTGATTAGGTTAAATTTGATTATAGTGGGAAATTATTTAATAAAAACCTCCCTTAGTACACTAGACCGGGATTCACCCTGCAACCCAGGGCTCTAGGTCTTGAAACGTTTGCGATGTAAAAATAAGTGACGTCAGACTAGTGACTAACCAGGCAGAGATGACCAACACACCACACTAAAGCACGCAAAGTCATTTTAAGTTCCACCCTTAAGGTCACCGTAGATTAAATAAAATAAAATCTATTATATCAGAAAACAAATAGATGGTCTATTTCTGTCAACTTTGCTTGTTGCTAGAATTTGAATAACTTTGTTCATCCCCGATTCCAATCTCTAAATAGGCCTATTTTTTACTGTCAACGATGGGGAAAGAGGGTAGTAGTCAGGTAAGGTTTGAGATTTTAATGCTAAAACCTGCTTGGATATTGGTTCAGTACAAAAGTAAAAATGCACCGCAATTGGTTAAGCGGTTCCAGAAATCTAAGTTACAGATATAGATAATAATAATAATAATATTATTATTAATAGCACCACGTTTTACTACCCGTTTGGGTTATACGCACTTACGCTAATGTGTAATGGTAGGGTGATTGTGAGATTAAATGAAGGACCTACAGTTTAACGTGGAATTCGAACCACAGTAGAGGCCTGGCATTCCACATATTCACAATTTGTATTTAATACACGTCATGTCAGGTAAAGGAAGGGTTTGGCAATCAGATAAATCTGTGCCGGGACCGAAGATTGAAGCCCGGGCCCTCAGCACATAAGTTCGACACCTTGCCCCTAAGCCACCAGGTCACCCAGATATAAATAAATACGTCCGTATCTTTAACGGAAAATCAAACTCTAACCCTAACTGTATGTATGCAAGATCCTCCCTTAGCAGACATCCTAATGAATATAAATAAATGCACCGCTATCGTTTATGAAGTTCCGGGTATCTTTGGTTATAAACAGACATTCTTAAAAACCGTGCAGAACTACAACCTTAAAAAAGCAGAGATATAATTGAAAGTGTTTTTAAGCTCATAAACCAAAATATAAAATATTTCTCTTTAATTTTCAATTATTATAACCTCTTAACTCTGATGTATTAATACTTGTCTATGACATGGCCTGTTTTATTGTTTGTATTTCCAAAATTGATTTAGTAAAAAATAAGGTTAAGAAAAGAGCAGTTAACATAATACATACAATTTATTAAAAAATTATAGTCAACGTAAATCTTAATAAACCACAATTTTTCTCAATCAAAGTCTTGATCAAAACATTTTACAAATAGTTATATTGTAACAGGTATGGTAACATTAAATAAAGTATGGAATTGAACTGTGATATCACAAAGTTATACACAGTCATAATAACTTTGAAGAAACAAATAGATTCACTTTTATAACTAATATTTCCAATAGATCAGTTTTATCAACTAATTTTTTTTGTCAGCATGGAAATAATATATTATTATTATTATTATTATTATTATTATTATTAGCAGCACCATGTCTTACTACCCGTTCGGGTTATACGCACTTACACTAATGTGTAATGGTAGGGTGATTGTGAGATGAAATGGAGGACCTACAGTTTAACGTGGAATCCGAACCACGGTGGAGGCCTGGCATTCCCCACATTCACAAGATGTCTTGTCAGAGGGGAAGGAAGGGTTTGGTAATCAGATAAATCTGTGCCGGGAGGAAATAATATAAAATATTTTAAATTAGGGTAGGGATCCTTAAATTACAGAAGATTTTTTTTAAAACTCAGCTTCTTACAAATAAAGTAAGAATCTTTTAGAGTTAATCTGTTATTTACGTTACATGTGTATAATTTAATAATTAATCATTAATAAATTTATAATTGGCTATAATAATAATATTTAGCACCGCGTCTTACTAACTGTTCGGGTTATACGCTTATAATTGGCTATAAACAGTAATGAAAGTTCTGGAAAAGAGGAGACTTGCCTTATGTTAACATGTAAAACAAATCAATGTGGGTAACAGTGCCAAAATAACGTTTGACTTGGTTACATTTGTAATAGCTAAAAAAAATACCAGTCCGTATTTTAATGAGATCAAAAATGATTAATTAACCTAGTATGTAAATATTAATTATTGATTTTATCATTATCAGAACAATAAAGTAAAATTAATTTTGTAAATCCAACCATTCGGGCATCGCTAAAAAGACATAAACCCTCCACCATCACTCCTTCCCAACAGTCAAGAAATTATTTAAGGACTTAAGGCCTTCTCTAACTTAGGCCTTGGGCGTAGCTAGGACAAACTATTCTGCAGTCATTTGTGGAGGTATATCATAGCTCACGAGATCAGTGAATCATAAGTTGCTACCTCTCAATTTCGACGGAGTGTACTTTAGTGCCAACATTTAGCTATCAGCTATTTACATCTCGCGGCAGATTAAACTTGAAATTAGATACAAGATTAAGCTACAACCTGAAATTGTATTGTGCAGTTTTCTGCATTGGTGACCTGGCGGTCTAGGGGTAAGGTGTCAGACTTCTATTCTGGCGGCCGGGGTCCAATCCCCGGTCCCGGCATTAATTTATCTGATTACCAAACCTTTCTTTCACCTCTGACAAGACATCTTGTGAATGTGAGGAATGCCAAGCCTCCACCGTGGTTCGGATTCCACGTTAAACTGTAGGTCCTCCATTTCATCTCACAATCACCCTACCATTACACATTAGCGTAAGTGCGTATAACCCGAACGGGTAGTAAGACGTGGTGCTAATAATAATAATAATAATAATAATAATAATAATAATAATAATAATAATAATAATAATAATAATAATTTTCTTTATTATTCAGTTTGCAACAGCGAGATTTGAATCAATTTAATGGTTTTTAAATTTAAAACCATTAAATTTCAACCTTGTTGTGATAGTAAATATTTGATAAGACGGTTTTTTAAAGCAGAGCACGCTAGAATATAATGATTGGTTCAAGTTGTATTACCTCCATAAACTAGGTGCTATCTGTGGAGTGAGACTGGAAGGTGAAAACAGAGCCCAAAACATGCCATGATATGAGACAAATTTATCAGCAGTAAACTAGAATACGAAAAAAATAAAATCAACCTCACAGTTATTAAGATCTTATTTATTTTCATAACTCATATTAATTAATTTAATGTGTTAATGATGAGTAGCTCATTGTTAAGCTATAGAATGTGGTACTGCATTATCGTGAAGGGAGAGGGGTAAGCCATTTAGAAAGAAGCAACCTCAGTACATCCAACCATGACTTTAACCTCAATCTCGTCATATGGAGTCAAGTATATTGCAACATTGACGCCTTAGAGCAGGGGTCAGCAAAGCGGTTCCCGCAATATTTGAAATTAAACATATTATTCATGTAGCCATTATTAGTCCTCGATTTATTAGTTCATTAATATCGTCATGAATAAGTTTTTAACAATAAGCTCACTTTGTAACATGCCTCAAAATTTGAGGCTCAAATATTTAAATGTGAAGAATGATAATATTATAGTTTATGTTTTTTTTATTACATTTAAGATATGTATATTCTAAACTTGTCATTGATAAATACATAAATAAAAGGTGAAAATTCAAATAAAAAAATCAACATTTTTCTTGGCGCACCCAGAATAAAACCTATTTTTGAAAATAGCTCTTTATGCTTATAAGGTTGCAAACCCCTGCCTTATATCATTCAAGCACCGTAGTGGGAAACAAAACAAAAATATAGGCTTCCTAAATAATGCTATATCTATCAGGTTTCTAGAATAAAGTTTGAAAATCTCAAATTATTCTTGTTTTCCATTTTTTTTTGCAATAAAAACTAGCTAATAAAAGGTTATAATTAAATTAAAAATCTCAAAATACTTTACTGGCTAGAATGTTAATTTTATTGCATTTATGTTCAAGGTTGGACAGGCGGGATTCAAGAGGCCCAGGACCACAAAATATGATGGCACTTTACATACATTCATAAATACCAATATATATAATCCAGTATAAACTGAAGTTGTGAGGTGAAATGAAGTATTTATAATACACAGGCCATTTGAGATGCTTGCGTCGCTATACAGTCAATTGAAACATGGGCTTTTACTTTCTACCATCAAGAGCAAACATTCTTCTAAATTGCTGATAATAGCTGAGAATATATCTATACTATATTTTAAGCCTAGGTTTTTAAAACCAGCCTTTACTCACTACATTACAAAGTTAGCAACAGTCAGTATTCTCTAAACAAATTATTTTGTTTGGCTTAATAAATTGTTAATATAAACACTACCAATAAAAGATAAAAGGAACAATTTTCCTTTTACTATCATCGTAGATCTTCACAAATGAAATATTCTAGAGACCCTCAGACTTGAATACTTGCACTTTTGACTACAATTTAATAAAACAATCATTTATAATCGAATGGTTATCTCTATATTTTAGTTTATGGCCGTAGTGGAAGGAAGATAATTTATAAATTACTGCAAATAACATTTCATAGGACAGGGTTAATAAGTTTAATTATTTAGGAAAAATTTAACTAGCAATAAAGATATTAAATAAGAAATTATAAAATAGTACAATCGGTAGATGCATTCTATTACTCGGTCAGTAAGTCAAGGAATGAAGCACTCAGAATATACAAAACAATTTTTTTTATCGGTTGCTGTTAACTCTTTTGGTGTGAAACTTGGTCAAAAATTAATATAGTGTTTTCAAAAACAAGGTGTTTAAGAATATATTTGGTCCAAAAGGGAATAGGCTACTAGGAAGTAGAGGAGATTACATAATGGTGAGTTGTATACCCTGCAATTATGATAATACATTATTGGGATAATCAAGTCTCGTATATTACGGTGGGCAGGAAATGCAGTTTGAATGTAGGAATCTTGAACCTTGTTAAGGATATTAACTGGTAAACCCTATGGGAAGAGATTATTGGGAAGATATAGGTACAGATGGGACGATAATATTAGATTGGAGCGGAAAGAGATATGGTGTAAATAAGGTGAACTGGATACTGGATATAACTAGCTAAAGTTAGGGATAGATTGTAATGAGGGGGACTGGATAGAACTATCTCAAGACAGGGATAGGGCGTTATGAATTGGACTGGATAGAGCTCGCTCAAGATATGGATAGGGTGTAATGAGGGGGACTGGATATAGCTAGCTCAAGAACAGGGCTAGGGCGTTATGAATTGGACTGGATAGAGCTAGCTCAAGATGGAAATGGATGGCGTACTTTAAAGACGGCGAATGAATTGATTCATTTTTGTAATGCAATGCTCGCGGGGAACATTACAGTACAAAGCTCGTGTTAGGAGTGCGGCGAATACTCTGCTTGATAGTGCTCCGATTTTCTCTCATTTATAGCTGAAATGTTGTGCTTATGAGTCGCAAGTGCTGCATTTCTTTTAATGGGATGTTACTTTTGTTTTAAAATAGAAGAAAAGACATAAACGGTGGTGACGATGAATCCATTTAGAGAAAAAAGTGTTAGTGGTGAATAGACAATAATGAATATTTTGAAAACTCAAAAAATTAATGGTCAACCAGAAAATCCTGTGGATCCTACCCAAAAAAAAATTACTATATTGTTCAGTAATAAATATAGTTTTTTCTTGGTTCCACTTAATTGTGAAACACTTGCTGCCAATTGTTAATAAATTGTAAGTAGCTCACAATAAGTCCTCACTCCAGTAGACACAATGAACTTGCGAGCTGCTAACGCCATAGAGTAAGGTAGCATCAGCCCAAATCAAACCGGAGCACCGCGATATCTGACAGTGCCCCCGCGGTCCAGTTCACTTCTGGTTCGGGACCAGAGGGTTTTTTCATTGCCAGTAAACATGCTCACCAGAGATGGTTATACTATGGGTGCCAACGGGCTATATACACAGATAAGGATAAGGGGTTCAATTTAAAGATAAGAAATAAAAAATATAATAATTATAGTTTCCCAAACTAACATTTTCAAAAAATGTATTTATTATAATGTCTTGTACTTAATGCAACGTTTTATTTTATTTATTTCATATTTATCACACTTCATATGTTTTAGAGGTATTTATCATTAATTTTATTACTCTTATTACTAATTTATTTATAAACATTTGGGGCAGGTTTATACATAATGTATCAAAGTGTAATCTATTAGAATTCTTAAGGCAAATTTTTTTGCTACGCAGCAAACTATATAGTATCATAATTTTAATTTATAATTCCAATTCTTATCAATATAATATATCACCTTACCAAATATTTTATAAAATGTTTTCTAAATTTGTTTTTTAGTATAACACTATTACAATGACTTCTATATAATCAAAATGTTCCACTGTTTCTTTTATATTTTTTTCTCTGCATCCTACTACCCGTCTGGAGTATCCACGTTCAGTTATACTAATGAGACAGGAATAAGGAATGTGAGTTCAAAAGGAATGTGCCTGAATTTGTGTTGAGAAGGAGTTAGAGGATATAATTTAGGGAAAACATTACCTCCACACACACTTTAATGCTTCGGATTCAAACCTTGACCCCCCCGTTGAACCAGAATGTAATCTACTGCAATAGTCCTTAATTAAACATAAACAAGACATAATTGTGTTATGTTATAAGATTACATTTCAATCGCTATTCCACTATAATAACGCTTTTAAGTAGCTAAATATATAATCCTCTATTATTCGCCAGTTATTATTCTCGTGTAGAGCGCGTAGCAGGTCTGAGAGAGAGGAAGATATTTGATTATTTTAAAGACGAAATGTGTATTAGACAGCTCTGCCAAAAACACAACCAACACTGAACAGTTAGTCAACTCCTATAACATAAACTTGGAAACAACTCTATAAAGGAGGTATGCACACAGGTCGCAACTGACTCAAATGTTTGTTCTATACTTACCTACCATATCTCCTCTTATATTTTTTTTAATATGATACGATTAAAAATAACTTCAAATAGCTTTTAAGATCGTCGAAGTAATTTTTTCTATCAGGTAAGGAGCAATCTAAATAATTATCTTCTAGGGGAATTTAATTTTTGTTTAATATCTTAGGTAAGACTACTTCAAATAGATTCTAAGGGAATACAATTTTCACAAAAAAAAATCTGTTGACCACTCAAATACTTTAAAGGCAACCAATCGTCAAGAGTTTTCCGGGAGGGTCCCGGAAATCTATAGGCCTGGGGGAGAGAAACATGTTCCTCAAAACAAATTTTTTGGTTAATTAGCCCCTCCCACTAAACAAATAAAGTTACGCATAGCAAAATGGGTAGGAGGCCATCTTTCACTCTCGCTCATAGAAAATCTCGTATGCTTATATAATCATTCAGTTCAGAAAGTTCACGTTAAATATTTAAAATAAATAAACTAAAAAATACTAATAAGGCTGGAATTATCAATTTTTTGTTTGAAGAGAGGGCTTTCACCACCACCCACATAGTCCATTGCTATATTCAAATAAAGGCATTTGCAACTTGACCAATGAAACACAAAGATATTGAAAATGGTGACCAATCACTGGGAGGAGGATGGGGAAAAGGCTGTTGTTGCCCTGGATACCATCTGATTTCCATAGGAAGCCCGTTATTTGAAAACTGGATAATCATGTTGCCACAACGATGACCCTTCACACAACCCGGTCGCAATCAGATTCAAATATGAAGAAACCATTCCCACAGTTATAAAAGTTACTTAAAACCACTTTCATATGGGTATTCATACGTCAAGACATGTGACATGTGATCCACTCACATCGGTGGCCAAGTGATCTAACACGCTACGCTTGTAGTAGGCTATACGTCTTCAATTAACAAGAAGATCGAGGTTCAAACCTCAGTCGGGTGTATTGAGGGTGGTTTTACAAAATGGTTTTCCACTCTTCCTCTTCACAAATGCGGGTACACTTCCTTTGATATAATCTTCCTAATACCTATGACCACTAACGTAATTAGTACATAAAGGTATAACCGAATGGGTAGTAAGATGAGCTGTTAATAATAATAACAGTAATAAGGCAACTGTCAGATTTTATATATATTTATTATTACCTATTAAATAACACTAATAAATAGTGAATTGCTATCAATTTTGACCACAAAAATGTCTAGGTGGCTGTTTCCTTACTGCTGTTTATGTTTTCACAAACTGAAAGCAGTTTGGAGCTGATGGATTTAACCTACTCACCCCCCTTGCTCTTTATTTGTAGACTCATCTGCGAAGTGTTCACGAAACTATCAGCCGAATAGTTTTCAGTTGGAAGGTTTTACTTTTTTCTAATCTCAACGACCCACCCTCAGCCATAAATATTCTCACAATACTTTAAACATTGTAATGATGGCAACAAATAAACTATTATTTTATTGTTTTGTAAGAGATTTTTTTATTTTAAAATCTTCGTTTGGGAAGGTGTTGAACCCTCAACTACACCATTATCCTCCCGAATAGGGTATTGAGATTAAACTTAATCTTACAACGTAAGAGAGGTTTGTCTTTTGGTATGTATGTATGTATGTATGTATGTATGTATGTATGTATGTATGTATGTATGTATGTATGTATGTATGTATGTATGTATGTAATATAAGTATGTATGTATATATGTATGTATGTATGTATGTAAGTATGTATGTATGTATATATGTATGTATGTATGTATGTATATAAGTATGTATGTATGTATGTATATAAGTATGTATGTAAGTATGTATGTATGTATATAAGTATGTATGTCTGTATGTATGTATATATGTATGTATGTATATAAGTATGTATGTATATAAGTATGTATGTATATATGTATGTATGTATGTATGTATGTAAGTATGTATGTATGTAAGTATGTATGTATATAAGTATGTATGTAAGTATGTATGTATGTAAATATGTATGTATGTAAGTATGTATGTATGTATGTATGTATGTAAGTAAGTATGTATGTATGTATGTATGTATGTATATATGTATGTATGTATGTATGTATGTATGTATGTATGTATGTATGTATATAAGTATTTATGTATGTATATAAGTATGTATGTGTATGTATGTATGTATGTATGTATGTATGTAAGTAAGTAAGTATGTATGTATGTATATAAGTATGTAAGTATGTATGTATGTATGTAAGTAAGTAAGTATGTATGTATATAAGTATGTATGTGTGTTAGTATGTATGTATATATGTATGTATGTATGTATTTATGTATGTATGTATGTATGTATGTATGTATGTATGTATGTATGTACAGTGAAATTATCACTTCTTGGGTCTTACATGACAGTTAGCAGAAGCTAGCATATGGTATCAGTAATGCCAACATTGTTTGAAAGTAAATTTGTCAACATATCTGGAAATAATTATTATTTACTAATTACTACTATTATTATCACTAAAAATATTACCTACCAATCACTTTTAACAATACTTCCCCAAAGATTACAGTATAATTTTACTTTCCATTAACAAATTTAAGAAAAAAATATCTAGTAAATTCATTCTAGATTTTCTTTTACCTCTTGTGGCAAATATTGGTTAAATAGAGCGTGAAATTTTACATTTAATGGTACTAAAATCAATTTTTAATATTTTTATAACTGCCCTCGCATATCTTTAACATAAATACTTGGTTTGGGATAATAAAGAAGAAAAAACATACAAAACTTTTGTGAAATAACATAAAGATTAAATGTTGTAGACACGAGTATTATTACAACTCGCCGTCCAACCTAAAACAAGTTCCACTACGTCATCAACTGGAAGCATATCTTCTATCCAGTGGCTAAATATGTTTTCAGCATAGGACCACTGTAACGTTTTCTTGTCTTTAATAATTAATTTGAATTAAACAGAAAAAGAAAACTTCAATACTAAATAACTAACCAAACGGTTATTCTCATACCAAAAACTAACAATATTAAATATACAATATGGCAGTGAATTATCTTATAAAATACAGTTAATAAAACCACGTTCGTGAGTCAACAAGTTGAAGAACAAAATCTTTTATAGTTGAGTACTATTGACTTGTATTTAGGCGTGTCTATGCTAACGTTAATAATTTTACTACAAATTTTAATAATACAGTGTCTTTTTTGAATATTAATTCGGCTACTTAGTAGTCTGTGTGTTCTTTTGTGAATATTATTTCGGTGTGTGAGCGTGTTATCCTTGGAAATTAAATGGTTTTTTAGTGATCTTGGAATAATTATTTATCTAATATAACATTAAAACGTGCGATAAAAAGTTATCTAGTTTTTCTCAGTGATCGATATACATTATTTGAAAATTTAAGTGCTTCAAGACTATAAAAAAATCTTTTAACCCCAATATTGTGTTGTGTTGCCCTCTATGCTAAACCTTGAGTTTTAGGAATTTTATAGTGTTCCAAAAAATCTGTGAAGTGTAATAAAAAATACTTGCGAGTCTTTCTCCAGTGTTGATTAAATAAATACCAGGCTAAGACGTCAAGTGAAAAGTTATTGTAGCTTTATTAAAGACTTTGTTATAACTGTTTAAGAGTAGGCATAGTGAATTTAATCCGCACAGCGACGTTGGTAGGTTTGTTTGTTTATTAATAGTCCTTTACAAAACATTAATTAAACGGGAATTTATTAAGATTTTAGCACAATATAATTCTCAAGTTTTCTTCTGGTTCTTAAATTTCATTTTACGTTGTCCATGATTAAGGTATTTTTGTACTGAAACATGTCAGAAGAATATAAATCAGCTTCATTCTAATGTATAATTACCACAAGGAGTAATGGGACTAAGCCAAGATAAGGCTTAGATTTTATACATAACCTGAAAACTAAAATTCTTATATTCTTCAAAAACGTTGTAAAAAGAACATTTTCATTACTTTATTAAACTTCATTCGGAAATGCTAACCCACTAATTCAGTTTTATTACATAATTTACAACTGTGTTGACCTTTAAACTTTGTTTTTGTCCTTAATTTGTTGTATCCAAGATTTGTAACTAAATTTTAATATGTTATATGTGTATTTTAGACTTGTCGTCAACCCATGTTTTAATTCAATATTATACCAATTTGTTGAAATTTTTTATATATGGCATTTTGTTGCTCATTAAAAGCAAAATATAATCAATATTTTGAATATTAAAAGTAATTTAATTCATTTTTAAATTTTAAAATTATATAATTCAATTTTCCAGCTCTATCTCTTTGGTTGTACCATATTACTTAATATTAATTAAGTTATAACTTTTAACCAAAGAGTAATATTTATTTACCGACTAGCCTGATGTATCCTGCTTCGTCCGGGAGAATAGTTTAGGGTGGAATTATTAAAAAGTTTAAATGGTGCAAAAAAGGGTATAAAAACAAATCTTTTTAAAAACAGTTAAGTAAAAAGAGTAAAAAGTGTTCAAAGGATAAAGGGTATTATGGGAGAAAGAATAAAAAGTAAAAAAGGCAAAAAGAGGGTGAACAGTAGAAGGTGAAATGAGAGTTCCAGCCAACTTTCTCCCATAAGGTTAATATTGATCCTCCACACACGATGTGGAGGATCACATTCTCCCATAAGAATAACATTGATCCTCCACATTACAAAGTTGGATCATTTTCTCCCACATTGATCCTTCGCATAGAGTCGGTGGGTCACTTTCCCAAATAAGAAAAGCATTGATCAGTGGCAGATTGGGAAATATTATTTTGGGGGTTAACTATATTTTCGAATTTTAGCATTGATCCTCCTCACTGCAAAGTTGGATCATTTTTTCCCACATAGACCCTTCCTATAGTCAGTGAGCTACCTTCTCTCATAAGAAGGGTCTAAACTACAGGCTCAATGACTGAGGGATGATAGAATAATTTTGATTGGAAAGGTCTAAACTACGGGCTCGAACTATAGACCATGAAGGAAAAACAGTTTTGAGAAACCTAGTTTTATAAAGCCGTTCTCATTCTACTTCATAACGAAAACAATTTATAATGCCTTTCGCATTCTCAATTACTCCCTTCATAACTAAAATGGTATATAGCTCGATACTCTAGTTTTATAAGGCCTTTAGTTTTAACTCTTTAACGAAAACAGTTTATAATGCCTTTCGCATTCTCAATTATTCCCTTCATAACGAAAAAGGCATATAGCTCGATACTCAACCTTTTTCCGTATGAAGGATCTAATTGAGGATGAGAAATACCTCTACTGCCCAATTTTTCTCACTATATGGCATAGAATGAAATTTATTAAGAAATGAATAGATGTTTGACGTATCATAATAATTTACTCGTAAATAACGATATATTGAAGGATTCAGACAGTAAAGCATGTGTTACTCGTACATTATTTACAATATTTATTGACTTTATTTCTAAGTGTACCAATTGGAGGTGAAATAATTGTGCACACACATGTCTTGTTACTCGCAGACAAATAATGTTTATAATTTGATATAAAGGTTTTAACCTTTGTCTCACTGTGTGTAGGATTTCATCAAATCCTCGTTGTATTCTCTGGTGTGAATTTTGCCTTCCACGTCTAAAGAAGCGTCAGCGAAAAATTAGTTAGGTCATCTATCATTAAGATTTAATATATTTGTTCTCATCTAACACGCGCTACAGATAAGGTTTTATCTATTTGTTTTCATACAACACGCTTGATTAAAATGGTCTTCCTATGTAAGAACTGTTCAAAATCTTTTACCAAACTTACCAACCTGGTACGTCATATACGTTTACAACACGGCAGTGGACTTAAAAAATGTGATGAGTGTGGACAAGTTTTTAGTCGGAGTGATAACTTACAGTGACATGTTTCCTAACATAGTCGGGAGGTGAAGTCCTTCAAGTGTTAAAAATGCAGTAAAATATTTTCACGGTGGGATAGTCTATTACGACACAAACTAAAGAACTGTACTGCGGAAGGAGCAACTTCACTGGGGAATGTTGCCAACGTTTCAAAGTCAAGAGAGCAGAAATCTATTGAGAATCTCAATATTGATGAAGGTTATGACCCCTGTAATTTTTCAGAAGTTTTGAGAGGTACAGTCAAAATCATTAAGCTCTATCCCTCGAAAGACTCGCTATTTTAGTCTTTATTAACGAAATTAAAAGGAAGTTGGAAGCAACGCTTATCCAACAACTTAATGTAATGGGTAATCTTAAATGGTATACATCTGCTGTGTACAGTACTGTTGGAGGGGAGGGAGAGGAAACAATCACCCCTACTTTCGCAGTAAGTGTATGGTCACTCTAAGTCCTAACGAATTAAAATTACAGATTGAGGGCGCATGCACTTATATGATTGAAGCAGCTTCTTCTTTCCACCACAAAGGTAATGGTTGGTCTGAGGACCGTGTAAAATACTTAGAGCTTAAACTAGCTAAATATGTTCCTTTGGCTGCCGTCAGCTATATTCCATTACCAGAAGAGTTGGGAAATAAGAATGCTCTAATAAATATAGGAAATGCTGACAGTAAATGTTTTCTTTGGTCTGTGCTAGCATTTCTATACCCAGATGACAATCATGCTAATCGAGTGAATAAGTATATATCACTGGAAGGTAGACTAAATATGGATGGTATTTAACATCATGTGCAAATACCACAAATAAATAAGTTTTAAAAACAAAATAATGTATCTATTAATGTGTACGGCTACCATAGGGAAATATTCCCTTTAAGAATAACTAAGGCTAGTCGTGACAATCACGTGGATTTGTTATTTCTTTCCAATGTGGATAGGGGACATTATTGTCTTATTAAAAACTTCAGCAGATTGTTAAACTCGCTGACCAGACACAATGGTGAATTATACTATTGCAAATATTATTTGCATAGATTTTCCAAGGAAAATCTCAGGGATGAGCATATTGAACGGAGTGCTGATTTTGATGATCAGAAGATACAGATGCCTAAGGAAAAGGATAAGATATTGAAATTTTTTAAATATGTTAAAAATCCCGTATGTGATCTATGAAGATTTTGAGTGCTTTAATATTAGAATATCAGGGTGTGCACCTAACCCCAATCACTCATCAACTACAAAAATGACGAAGCATACATCATCAGGATTTGCGTATGTAGCCGTCGATTCGGAAAACCTTCTAGTGCCTATAGTGGTTAAAATGTTATAGATACCTTTCTTCATAAACTTGTTGAAGAAGAAACCATGATCATCGAGATGAAGAAAAATGTTGTCCCTATGCGCATCATCCCTGAACAAAAAAAGAATTTATTCAAGCTAGCTTATGTAGTATCTGCAAGAAGGAGTTGGACAAGACTGCGACCGTGATCACTATCATCTCATTGGAGCTTATCAGGGTGCATCTCATAATAAGTGCAATATTCGGTTTCAATATACCAAGAAAATACCCGTCGTTTTACACCATTTAAAAAATTATGTTGCCCATATTATCATGCGGAAAATTGGGACGCTTACAGACAGAAGAATATCATGTATTTCAAACAATATGTATAATTATATATCATCCAATCTTGGCTATTTACATATTATTGACTCGTTCCAGCTTTTAGCACATCTCTTGAAAAATTGGTTGAAAATTTGTTGCATGTTGGGAAAACTCAATTTAAAATACTCCATGAAAATATCCCTTTCGATAAAGTCGATCTACTGCTACGAAAAGGTATGTTCCCTTATGACTATATGGATTGCACCAGTGAAATGAAAGATAGTCAATTACCACCAAAATCCGCATTCTATAATCGGATGCACCAAGAAAATATTTCAGAAAGTGACTACGCTCATCCTAAAACTGTGTGGGAAAACTTTGAAATGAACACTATGGAAGATTATCAAATTTTATATGTTTTAAATGGCATTCTACTTTTAGCAGACGTCTTTGAATACTTTCGCTCTTTGTGTTTTGAGTACTATAGATTAGACTGTCTAGATTTTTGCACAAGCCCTGGACTAGCATGGGCGGTACTTTTAAAGATGACCAAGGCTGAGTTGGAGCCACTAACTTACATTAAAATGCATTTATTCATTGAAAAATGGATACGTGGTGGGGTGTCTATGATTTCTAATAGACATTCTGAACAAAAAAAACCGATATAAAGGATTTTAACCCTGAAAATGAGGTGAGTTATATCACATACTGGGATTGTAATAATCTATACGGGGCTGTTATGTATGATTGCCTTTCTCAGAGTAATTTTAGGTGGTTGAACAAGACTGCAATAGCAGAGTTCAATATAATTTCAGTTGTTTATGATAACACTATGGGTTATATATTAGAAGTAGATCTAGAGTACCCGGAAGAAATTCATGACAATCACAGTGACTATCCACTTGCTCCTGAAGAAGTTATAGTTGCTCCTGAGGTGTTATCCCCATTCTTTAAGTATATACTATCCAAGCTGATTCCTCCCGCCAGAGGGAAAACAGAAAAGCTAGTTCCAAACCTAAACCATACACAAAATTATCGGTGCATTACCGTAATTTAAAACTGTAAATTTCCTTCAAAAGATACACCGTGTCCTAACTTTCAATCAGAGCGCTTGGCTGAAGCCATATATTGATTTTAATACATCCCGATGAAAAAATGCATTAAATGAGTTTTAAAAGGACTTTTTTAAACTCATAAACTCATAAACAATGCACTATTCGGAAAGTCGATGGAGAATCAAAGACATCGTGTAAATGTTTGATTACTAAATAATGAAAAAGGTCTGAAGAATCGTAATGCTTCACCAGCATTTATTGCTTATACAATCTTCACGGATTAGTTAGTTGGGGTTCACATGAGTAAAATAAGTCTACTATTGAATAGGCCTATCTATGCAGGCTCAGCAATCTTAGATATAAGCAAGGTTATCATGTATAACTTTCATTATAATTATTTTAAGAGAAAATATGGACAAAATGCAAAGTTCTTATTCACAGACACGGACTCCCTCTGCTACGAACTGAAAACAAAAAACTTGTATGTCAATATGTTTGATAATACAAACCGATACGACACTTCAGACTATCCAGAAACACATTTTTTCACAGTGCGTGCAATAAAAAAAAAGCTCTCTGTAAAATGAAGGATGAGATGAATGGGGAGTGTATTCGAGAGTTTGTGGGACTTCGACCGAAGCTTTACTCCATTCAAATGGAGAGTCTTGAGGAGAAAAAAGTAGGTAAAGGTGTATCAAAAACAACTCTCAAAAAAAGAAAATTAAACATCTTCACTATAAAAAATGATTAAAGCAGGGGATTTTACACTATGTCAATATGACCATGATAAGAAGTGATAAACATCAATTGTACAGTATCTCTTTGAATAACTTGCACTTTCACCAGGAAATAATGGATGTGACACTCTTGCATACGGTCACTACAAAATAAGACAAATGTGTTTACCAATGGAGACATAAAAAAAATCGCCCTTTATACTGTATTACGTAAATAGCTTGAGTTCTTGTGAGTATCATAGCCTGATTTCATCAGGTGAAACAGCACAGCTTTGTCTAAATTAAATAGTTTAGTTAAAATTAATTATAGGTAGGAGATTACGTTACTTACTTCCCCGCAGTGTCTCCTGGGAAACTTTTTAATAAACGGCTCAACGAGTAACACCCAATACGTAGTAATTATATAATAAAATATTTGTGATTTATAAAAGCTTTATCAAATTAATGGTGTAACTATTTTAGAAACACCTGGTTTACCACCCGCCTTCCCCACCCTAAATATTTTTTCCCAATCCGCCATTGAGCAATGCTATTCTTATGAGAGAAAGTAACTAACTGACTATAGGAAAGATCTACGTGGGAAAAAATGATCCAACTTCGAAGTGAGGAGGATCAATGGAAAAGTTCGAAAATATGGTTAACTCTTAAAATAATATTTCCCTATCCGCCACTGGTCAATGCTTTTCTTATGTGGGAAAGTGACCCACCGACTCTATGCGAAGGATCAATGTGGGAGAAAGCGATCCAACTTCGTAATGCGGAGGATCAATGTTAACCTTATGGGAGAAAGTGGGCCAGAAATATCATTTCACCTTCTGTGAACAGTAAATACAACACGTTTTAGAACTTTTTTTTATCACTTTTATGTTAAATTTTTGGGCTCTTACCCTGTTTACTCCTTATATCCTTTTTAAACCTTTTGCACTGTTTACCCTTTAAGCACCCTTTACCCGTTTTATACCGTCTGCACTTTTTACCCTTTTGGAACTTTTACTCTTTTTATTATGTTTCCTTTTTTTATTCTTTATGCACTTTTCGCTCTTTTATACTTTTCCCCTTATAGCCTTTTTACCCTTTAGTTCCTTTTAAAAACTTTTGAGTTTTTCTAAACTTTTTATCAATTAAAAAATTGATTATACATACTTGTTACCCTTTTTTGTACTTAATTCACTTTTTAAACCTTTTCATAAGAAGTACCCGGCTCTGACAAATAAAATATGTTAGTGTAAAAAGGAAAAAATTGTCAAAAAGGGTTACATTTAAATCGAATCAATATTTTTCTTAAAAAAAAGTAATAAGACAAAAAGTATTAAAGGATAAAAATGGTACTAAAGGAAAAGGGAAATAATGTTAATACGGGGGGAAAATAAAATTAAAATAAAGAGGGTATAAGTGGTAGAAATCAAACAGAAAAGTGGCGTTCTTTACTAATTGTATCAATTTTGAATTCTCCCATTTCCCAGGCTTAGATTTTGAAATTCGAAATGTTCAAAGGTCATTCGGCTCCGTCAAGCCAAAAGTCTGGTCCCAAAATTTAGCCTATGCATTCGATAAATCTTTGGTGCTCTGTATAATATTTGTACTACACAAGTTTTAAGCTTTTGTTAAAAGCATATGCCCTTTTGGAGGGAATGTAAGGGGTAGATGACCAGCTTGGATCAACTCTTCCCCACATCATTAAAATACAGCAATTATCAGGAATGTATTAATGTATTTATTGTAATATGATCGAGGGTTAGGGTGTGGAGAGAATGATATGGGGGTTTTGTCTCAATGTTTTATGATAAAGTCCCCAATAGGTGATTCCAAGAATTTTTCTTTGAACACTGAATACCTCTTGAAGCAGTTTAATGTGTTTTAAAACATAATTTGTTTTGTACCTGATAATAATATTATAATATGGGAATAGTCTAGATATTTACGAAGAATTCAAAATTACATTAATAATTTATCTTAAGTTGTGGGTGTAGGAAACGTGAGAAAAGATCATGTTCTTGGTTTTTATATCAAAAAATTTTTGTCCAATTATTGCACCAGTATAAAAATAGAGTTTAATTCTCTCTATATGCTGATATAAACATCTCTGGAATATCTGTAAAGGGTGTTTTTAAATTGTATGACTACTTTTCCCCTTCATTAAAAAGTTTCTTATCTAAGGCTGCTATGCTCATGAAAGATATTCAACAACTTTTAATATCATCATGTGAATAAAATTAAACTCTATGTTTGTACTGGAAAAAGGTTTAATTTATTTTGTTCAAAAAGTTTTGATATAAAAACTGCAAAATCACCGATATTTTCTCGCTTCACCGGTATACTGTAGCCTTGACCATGACAGTAGCCTATAATTACACTAAAAGCCCAACAATAATAATACAATTGCAATGTAAATACACCTTAACATAAAAACACCCATTCCTAACGTCATACCAATTTTGTTAATGACGCAAGCATGAGGATAGATGGAGGAGACATGCTTGTGAGTAGGAGGTCAATGTCAGTAGGAAGGTCCTCACTTTCCGTTAATGAACTGGGGATTCCCCAACAAACAGGCACAACACATATGCTCTTTCTTACATGCCACATACTAGATAATAATCTTATTTTAGCGTGTAGTCCAAAATATTCAGTGTCCGGGTTTAATGTCATGTGTATATAAAACAAACAAAAAACATAATAGAAAAATACCTAAAGTGTAGAATGTGAGAGTACACTGACACTTTTAACTCAGTCATTAGAGCGTTTGCCTACTTATGTAGGAGTTCCGGGTTAGTTTCTTGGACAAGGCCGATAAATTGTCATGGTTAGATTAGTAGTATTTTTTTATTTTTATTTTAAGAATGGGCCATCTGCCTAGGTTTTAGTTGACGTGTGGGTCCTAGAACTAAATTAATCTGCTAAAAGATTGTAGATGCCCAGTTTAACGTGAGTGAAAAACATACATCTCCTATCTACGTTAAGAGAGGTTGTCGGTGACAGCTAGGAAATGCTAACCTGTATCCATTGATCAAACCATTTTATGATCTGTCAAACCATATGTTGAGTTTTTATCAATTTTTGGAGTGAACGCTATCACAACAAACAATTTGTTTGTAATATTATGACATTCAGTTTCAAACGTTTTAACATTAATGAAACACGAAATTAGGAAAATAACCGTTTATATGTTTCTTTAAGATGGAGAACCAGCTGAAAAAGGGAGGAATGTTGACGTCATACGAACCGTCTTCGGGTGGGTTCATGTACATTTGTTTACAAAATAAAAACGTTTTATTTTGTGAATAATATTATGTATGGTTCTTTCTGTAAGTTATAAAAACCATTTACTAATTTTGGTGGCCAGTTATAAGAAGATTTAAGTGTGAATATAATATTTTTTAATTTATTATATCATGTACCATAGTAGTGGTTTCCAAAGCTTTTTCTTGTGGACCTCTTTTGTTTTTATAAAATATTCTCGGGTCCTCACATAAATATAGATATTCGTATTATAGATACCTAAAAATAAGAATGTACATTATTTAATTGACATATTCGATGTATTTAACCTGCAATTTCTGAACCGAATGTTTATATAAGTCCACTAGATGTTCTATGGGCGAGAACAGGTCAAAAAGAAAGAGAAAATAATAATAGAAAAATGTTGAGAAAAGTCATCTTGTTTTACTAAATATAGGCTGAATTTAGACGTAACAACAACGGAAGTAGGCAGCTTTAAGTATGAATGTGTACAACAAGTTGCATATCACCAGGCGGGCACTTTACAGCAGATGTTCAAAATTCCTTCCCTGATTCTGTCACAAAAGTATATGTCGGTTGTATTTGATGCGGGCTCACTCATTAACAACGTTGTTCGCGGGCGGAAACTTCTGCCCATGTAATGATATGCAACTTTCTGTACACGTAGTACTTAAAAATTGCCTACTCCCGGCGTTATTTCGTCCTACTTCAACGTACATATTTTAGTAATACAAGATAACTTTTCCGGACTCTTTTTTACTAGGATTTTCTGCTTTTTTTCTGCGATTTATTCCAGGCTATAATCTATTTATAATTTTCTATCAAGAAGTCATTTCATGCTGGAAAGCATTCATACGCTATTTTTTCTACATATTTCTTCCAAAATTCAAGTTTACTATCCAAAGACGCTATTTTGTCCCTTGTTGCAATAATCGACAAACTATCTATTTGACATGACATATTTAGTTAATTAAATCTTGTAAAAATGTCTGTTAAGTAAACCAGTTTCATAGTTAATAAGTATTTACCAAATAAGGAGAAATATGAAATGGGCAATCAATAAAAAAAAGAATAAATTTACGAATGAAGTTCAAAAACTCTAACGAGAACTTTTTCCCTAGACAGCCATTTTATTTCTGTAGGAAGAAGCAACGTTGTGTGTTCACTGATAATTTATTCACAAAGTAATTTACACAATCTGCTATTAAATGAACTTGTGTTAGTGTTGTTCAATATAGTTACATCATCATCCAACACAGTTTTTAATGTATGCTTCCGTCGTTTTGACGAGCATTTTTGTATGGAGCACACAATTATTACCAGAACAAGATGGCTCTAAATCTTTTATATGCACCATGATCTTTTCCGTTTTTCCTGTTGTTGCTCTGGCTTCATAAGTGCACACATCAACACAAATTTTCCAACTGATTAAATGTTCTATCATGTAAATATTTATGACTTTTAAGCATTTATTTTCCAGTCATACTTCTTTCAAGAGATTTACAGAGCAACAAATCTTCTTCAATTTTATTCTGGAGCAAGTTGCACACAAACACAATCAATACAGCTTGCCCTTACATGTCTCTTGATTCTTCAAGCTGCAACGAAAAAGCAAAGCTACATTTAAGTCTCAACACCAATTATTTTTCTCTTTCTGTTAACAGACCTTAAATGAGACGTTTAACAATATTTCTAGATATCTGTATTGTTTCAAGTTTATTTTTTGTTTGCTCATCAAACACACATGTTGCCATTTCGAGTGCGCAAGTCTTAATTAGGGTTTCACCGATTTTATAGGCGTCTCCTGCAAGTGCAATATGGTATCTCACTTTGTAGGAAGACTCTGTAACGCTTTCATGGTCGGTTTTTGAACTTTCCACCATAAGAATCTGACACTATGTTAATGCCCCAATATTACGTTTGAATAAACAAACATCCTTGTCCTTTTAATCAGTGATTAGTGTCACGATGTCTAAGAATTTTGGCAAGTAGTATATGATAACACTTCGTTCCACAAGACGTGTAGTGCATAGGAGGAAATATTGTCCCCTCTATACAAAAAATCCAGAGACAAATAGGAATCATTGTACTTCCATTTTTTACAACTTTCTGTGGTTTTAAAACTACCGATACTAAACAGTGACGTAACACGTTGAGCTTCACTTACACAACAACGTTGGTTACACTGATACTTGCTTTAGTAGTACTTGATTGTTTACTTAAAATATCGCCTTTTAGTCAATGATCCATGATAAATCATCATGAATACACATACACAGATTGATTGCCCCTTATTAATATATAAATACCACGAGCACATGGTACTTACAAAATGTGGCGAGTACTGTGTTGAGCACGAACGAGAAAGAAAATGGGTAATTATGTCACTAAACTACGATATGTATTGATAGATAAAACAACTGATGTAAACTACGGTGCTTCACTCTGAAAATAAAGATATATTTAACAGAGGGCTTCTTGGCAAGATATTCTAACGGTCATATGAAATAAACATACAGTCAATTAAAGAGCTTTTGTTATTATTTTTATAAAAATATTATTCCTTTTTTTTTAATTTCAAAGTATTCACTATATAAATTAATCCACGGGCCCCTATGAGCTGCTCATGGATCCCTTTGGATCCATGCAGTACAGTTTAGGGACCAATGTACTATAGTATCTCTTGCTGCCACAACAGTAAAACAAAAAGAACAACAGTTTTATAATATATTTTGTTCTTTTAATAGGTTATGAAAGCTCCATTTAAACAGTAAACCTAGGTGAAGTATTATTAGAACCGTTTGATAATTATTTTTATTGATAATCTGGTATTACCAAGCAAATAATATCCATTTCCGAATAGGTTGATATTAATCACATTCAAACAATGTTCGCAATAAAGAAAATTCTGCTTGTCGTCAAATACCAAGTCTCCTACAGGGTATCTTAGAGTATTATTAGGGCCTTATTGAGTAGGGTGCCTTGGGAGCTAAAACAGCTTCAATAGGAGAATATTATTAGTAAAGTATTTGTTATATTCCTCGTCAATGTTCAGGATATTAGTTTATTGGAGTCATACAATCCATTACACCTACACATACTCTAGCATGTCAATCAGACAGATTGGACAGCTACAAGTAAAAATCAATATTTTTATAATTTATGCAAGAAAGAAACTATATCAACATATTTAATTGAATCTACCTCGAAGTTTATTTTCTCTGACTAGATGCAGTCTAATAAAATTAAGTATTTCCCTACATTCAAACATGTGGTTGGTCAAAAATATTGTCTTTTGATAAATACTGTAGCAGTTGTGAAAGAAGAGGATTAATATTATCATATTTATGAATAAAATACGTTAACGCAGACCCTTTGCCATTGGATTATGTCCGATAAATGTACTTACGCTTGCCATGCTGTCCACAAGAAAAAATAGTAAAGTACATCTATGTCACAAATTCTCATAAAAATAATAACGGATCCTAAATTATATAATCATACCAGATATATTTAAATAGAAATTGCTCACATATCCACTCACCCTGTAAAGATGTTCTTCGATTGAATTTCCACATGGTAGAAGAAAATTATTCAAAGATGGCAGCCACACGTGCTTACATTATAACACCTGACTAAGGAAAGGAGTGCATATCGAGTTTGACCTACTGACCCACTCCACTTCAAGAGACTCTAGCGGTGAGCCAAGGAAGATTGTTCCTCCCTTTCCCCGCAAGGGGATTTCTCTTGTTATTTTCTCTTTCTGCCCACCTTCGTCCGTATTTCATCTTTCTATGTTCCTATGTTTATCACCTTCTCTGCTTTGTTCCGTTTGTATCAGATTTATCACTATATAAAGACCCCCAGCCAGTTCCCCATTACAGCCAATTTACTGCAACCCGGCATTGAAGGAAGAACTTCTGCGCCACATCAAAGAACACGACCATAAGGCTTGGGCCGTCGGATACGCTGCTGCCATGGATATGATGACGGACTTTCGATTAAAAAACCGTCAAGCTAGAGACGTCGGATCCACCGCAGCCATGGACGGGGCGACGGACTTCGTTCAATTAAGTATCATTAAATAATCAAACGAGTCCTTATGACTTGAAATCTAGTTTTGGTATTAAAAATAGGCAACATCTATTTCCTCCTTGTAATATTATGTACATAGTCGGAGATGATTTTCGTTTGTTTTGAGAGTATGTCGAATTGACAATGGATCAACTGCAATTCTTTTTGACTTCATAACTTAAAGTTTTATTTTGTTGTTTAAATATTGTGTCCTCCAGAATGATAATTATTAGTTTCATGTATTATACATTAGTCCTAGAGACTATGTTGCTCTGTATATTTACCTTACTGTATTTACGTCACGAGCCTTGGGCTTGGAATACAGTAATGTATTAGTTGGAGACTTGCTAAACTTCCACTAGTTCCATTAGTCTAATTTGACTCAATGTTTCGCATGACACCGTAAACGTCATGTATACCTGTTTAATTCTTAGATGGCTACAACCAGGTCGTCTGTATTGGATTACATACCTCAGTTGAGTTGGTGGAATTCTTTATTTTGTGTTGGTTAAGCAGTGACGCTTCCCGCACGGTATTAGCTTCGGTGAGCAAACCGAGGAACTGCTATAGAGTCATAGTGGGGTTCGTGAAAATAATACCTTTTTTCTTTGCCAGGTTTTTGGGTTCCTATTGTGTTAGTGTTACTCTTAGTTTATTTACAACTTGGTTTTTGTGTACTATAGAATGCGTTGGCAGTACCGTAAGGGAAAGAGACCAGCCATAGTACTATTTTGTTGACACCTGCTTATTAGCCATCGACCACTATAATAAAGGAACTTTTCTATTGTTTATCAGTATACTAAATGTTTTAAAGAGTTTAATTTACAACCCAGACTGGCTTAACCGATTTAAAGTTATGTATGTAATTATATTATGTTCTATATTTTGTTTTTAACTACTTGATTATTTTCTTCTTTAGAGAAATTCATCCAGTATCCGGGCTCCTGCACAGCCTTGGTAGCTACAGCAAAATAATAAAATTCACAAAGTCTTATTGCCTGCACAAAAATTCAAAGTCCAACCCGTAATATCATTGTAAACCTTATTTTGTTATATCTGTTCTTTTATGTTTAATAAATCTATTTATTTTTTAAACTTAATTCATTTTATATAAATTGTATAACCAGTAGAGGTCAAACCTTTCAATACAACTATGCTTTAAAACCCTTCCAATTGCTTCAAGACGGAGATTCAATGTAAAAAAAGGTTAATATAGCCTCTATGACAGGGGATGGCAATAGGTATATCGCACAGCAATTTTTGGTCGATCACGTAATAAAACTATATCATCACGAAAAGGCAAGCTTACCTTGCATTATTCCACTATGGTACAGCTTATAAGATAGGGCCATAGTGGAATCAATCAAGGTAAAACTGCTACCTTTCATGGTAAACGGAGTGTAAATTTTATTTGTTTTAATTATTTGATATAAAAGCGGGGACATAAGTATTGGAGGAAATATTGAATTAGGATATGAATACAGGATATATGGAAAAATAATAATTAAAAGTAATGTGGCTAGACGAAGGGTGATAGCACGACCTTTGATAAATGTAATAGTTGATCGGGGCCCCAAAAATGTTGCTGAAACTTTCTCTAGGAGGACTTTACCACGAGCACCTGCGTGCTTTCTACAGACCTACAACTTTGTTTAATCTATAACTAGTCTCCCTATTTAACTAAGAACTAAGTATTCGACTCCCAGTACAATCGAAAAATTCTTCACTTCTCAAATTAGGGGCTAACATTTCTTCCCAATTATACATTGATGATATGAAGAATGGGTGCCAGTGTCACTTTTAAACTTAATTTAGTTTATAAATCGTATATCAATGATATTCTCCCACTCTCCGCGTCTCTATACCAATAATGCCTTATCGTACATTTACACTGATGGGGTGGGGATGAAAGAAGTTAGGCTTTAGAGAATGTGTACACGCTTTTTGAAGAAGAGAGCGGTGACCTACCAGGAGATAAATAGTACACCCGGCTGGGACTCAAACCTCTAAATCACCAGCAAACCAGACAATACGCCTTTGCCCACGTGTCCACTGGTGTGGCTAATGAATTATAGACAAATTAAATACATCTATCACCCACCTCGGTGGCTGCATATCCTAAGGCGCTACTCTCGTAATAGACTGACTCCCGATTACGGGTATCGAGTATCATTCGGGTGCACTGAGATTGTTTTTTCCCCTAAATAGTTTTTCATTTTACTTTCACGCAAATGCGGGTGCACTTCCTGTAGACTAAACCTTCCTAATCACATTAGAGTAAATAGTACATAGAAGTATAAACCAAACGGGTAGTAAGACGAGGTGGTAAAAAAATACATCCATCCTTTTCGATTAATTTCCATTGGAATGTTTCATTGCGAGCCTGTGGTCGACTAGTGCTACTATTACGTATATTTATAATTTCACTTCTCACAAAATATTTGTAATTGTTCCAGGACTCCTGGGTTTAATTCCCTTCACATGTTCATCACTGTGAGAGTAGACATTAATAATTTTATGATGTCTATAAGACCTCGGAAGTCAATCAGCCATCTAGAGAAAAAAACAACGATACTAAACTAAACCGTAGTAATTCATACCAGGATCTTCAGTTTACTCGTAATTATTATCATTACAGAATTGTCCATTACAATAATTGAGCTCTTGACGTGGTATGTTTGCTACCAGTAAATTTCCATTCAATGAGGTAATGTATTTGAAGGATATAATTCAATAATATCCTATTAAAAGGTATAGTAATAAAGTGTTTTTTTTATCTTATGAAGTTTGATGTAGTGTTACTATATATAGTCCATTCCTCACTGGAGTTGGTAGATGACAAAAAGAGTTATCAGATATACTCTTATCCCAGCAACACGCTTGTCACTAGTCTAGTCTAGTTCACTATCTCTTCGTGTTAAACAACTTTTTCTCATCCCCCTCCCACCCAAGTGTTTGTTTACTTACCTATACAATAAATATAATCAAAATACCGTACTAATAATATTGAAATCTCAAGAATTGGTGTTGCTGTCATTTTTATATCATCATCCGACTATTTTCCCACAATTGATATAGCTTCATGTAGTTGTTTTTATCTTTGTGCACCATTTCCTACTATTACTACTACTATTTAAATTAGAAAACTTAACATTTCAATTTCACAATAGATTTATTTAGTAGACATAAAAAATGGTTACATTTTA
>CABFVX010004911.1:16121-44987 GCA_902151425.1 Timema shepardi
CCCCCCCCCTCTCCCCGACTAAAATCCTGGATCCGTCCCTAGTCCAAAGGGTGGTTTCACTACATAAGCTGTATTATGATGATTTTCTCGTTCTCTCGACCTCTTAATGCGGGTGCATTCTCTTTGAAAATACATCAACTTATTTCGCTTAGAATCCCATTCGTTAAACGTGATGATTTTTTGGGGGGTTTGATTTAGAAGTGTAAAATACATAGAATTCTAAATGTTGGCCTTTTTTTACTATAATTATTATTATTTTACTGTTTGAATTGATAATTGCTTAATTCGCTTTGAGTCAAAGACTTTTAGAATTAAAGTAAGAAATTGTTTGAATGTTTGATCAGCAACTTGCATTGACGTCTTAAAAATGTATTTAAAATAAAAGTTTGGAAAAATAACTTCACAGTGATCAATCGTCTGACAAAACGCACTCTTAAGATCTTTTTCACAAAAGAAAGCACACACCCAATTCGCTTCAAAAGAGATGCCAGTAGCAGCACAACACTTTCAACCATTATTTCTCTTTATCTAGACTCAAAGTGATGTATATTATTAGGACACTAACTACTAAACTTTTGATCTCTTTAGTATTCGTTGACTTCTTTTTTGTTTACTTTTTGTAGCTTCTACAACATTCTTTTACAATCCATCAGAAAATACATTTCGAAGAAGGAAAAAGAAAAAAAAACTCGTCTTGGCGGCGAATGTGTTTCTGTCGGCGAATTCCCGCTGTGAAAGGTTAGTAAAGGTGATCACTCAACCTAATGATGACCCGTCATTCTTTTCGGACAAGATCAGTCAATACACTTCTTTTGAAAACAGCGGACATATCTCAGGTAGTAAATTGGACACTTCATGAGAGGTGTTTATACTTCCTTTTTAGTTTACCAGAGAGAAGGATTTTTAACACCTCAATAGCTTCCTGAAGAAAAGTCACTTAATTTTCTTCTCTTTTCTTTTGCCATTGCTATTTTAACAAGAGGGTGGGTCTG
The DNA here is from genome assembly GCA_902151425.1 of Timema shepardi. Classification (NCBI taxonomy): domain Eukaryota; kingdom Metazoa; phylum Arthropoda; class Insecta; order Phasmatodea; family Timematidae; genus Timema; species Timema shepardi. Next base: position 17,114 of record CABFVX010004911.1, read on the forward strand.
TAATGGCGTGGTGTCTTGGAGGGAGAAAGACATGAGGTTGGTGGAAGAGGGGGTTGGTCCCCCCTGGAGTTAAGATGACCCTCTTGTCCAGCCTGAAGGGCCTGAGAGACAAACAGGACCACCTAGAAAACTTTATTTATTAGTCTAAGGTTTCAACTTGCACTTTCTAAAACTGCTATGCTCATCACTTGACCTAAAAACTAGCTTAACTCTAAAGATCTCTCAACCTTAAGGTGCGGCAGAAGGGAGCGCAAGTGTTTTTACACTTTTTATAGAATTGACATTTTTTGACCAAAATAAATCAAATATTTCTCCAGTAGCAACTTAGAGTTTAGTTTTCTGGACATGCTAATATCAACAAATCTTGACTATCTGTCAAGAGTGTCCTGGAATTTCGTCAAAACTTTGTCTTTTTAAAAAGTTTTGTCAAAAGTCTAGGACACCCTTGACATATATTCAAGATCTGTTGATATTAGCATGTGCAGAAAACTAAACTCTAAGTTGCTACTGGAGAAATATTTGATTTATTTTTGCCCAAAAATATATATTTTTATAAAAACTGTAAAAACACTTGTGCTCCCTTCTGCCGCACCTTAAAGTGGAGTGGAGGGGAACATGAGTTAAAGTCAGTATTTTGCGAGGTTTTTTGACAACAAATCATTTTTGGAAAGAACAAATCAAATATTACATCAGTAGATATTGTTTATAGTTCTATGGTATTTGACGGTGCACCGCACAGGCTTTCTCCCTTTCTAAGCTCAAAATAGACATTTACCTAAAAACTTGTAAGATTTGTGAAACGAAATAATATGTCTATACATTGTTGTAGAAACCCTACACCAAAGATAATAAATGAAAGAATATGGCATTAGGAACTAGGAAGACTGTTACAGAAAAATTGATACAAGAGAAACAACTTTGTCCACCAAATATCATAAGAATCACATTCAGTTTCAAAAACCTGAATCAAGTGTGTGTATATTTTCTTATACTTAAGAAACAATTGGTTTTATAAAAATATACCTCAAATAAAATATTTCTATCTTTACTAGTACTACAAATTCACAATGATAAGTTACTTCGTATCTCAAATAGTTGCGGAGAATTGATCAATATTGTAAAAATGTCCCTTATGTGAAGCACCCTCAAAACCATTTTCATGAGAAAATGAGAATTGCCATCTTGTTTATATATATACACAGTGTATAGATATAAAATTTAATAAAAAATCTTTAGAGCAAATTTCAAGAAAATCAATTTTTGTTTTTTGTTTTTCCCCCTCAGTAAACTACCCTTAAATTTAGGCTTGAATATCTAATTTCAAAACCTCTTGAGAGGGGGGGGGGGACCTTATGAAAACCTCAGATACCAACTTTTAGCCCTTTAGCTAAAATTGTTTTGGCAAAAATTTGAGCTATAGACAGACACGAAGACATTTAGACAAGCAGACAGACAGCATGGCGAAAACCGACGTGTAGTTAAAAAGTACAGTAAAACAGACAAAAAAGTATTATTATAATTATTAATCTACTAAAAAGTGTTCTCTTTGTTGTTTATGAAGTAACAGACATGATGGACAAAATATCATTTGTCATTGATACTAAACCTAAAAACAAAAATTCACTTTAGCTAAAATTGTATATTTTTACAGATTTGTGTTCAAATTTAAAAAAAACTATATTCGGATCCATAGTAATTATAGGATTCAGCTTAGATCTTATTTTAAGCGAAGAGAGAAATTTTTGTTTAAACTCTACGATGCTTATGACAAACTATATTCACGATCTGTTTATGTACTGAATTAATATTTTATTTTTGTTTCGGTCAAAAAGGTTCCTCGATATAAAAAACTGAAAACATATTATCTTTTAATTCACGTTCCCTTTCATCCCAACTACCGGATCGTTGAGACACGTTGTAGACGCCCGGAAAACCCACAATATCTAAGGCAGGGGTTTCCAACTTGAGGGGCGCGCCCCCCTGTTGCTGTGAAACAATTTGGAAATTACGTTAAAAATCAGCTAAGAATTGAAGACACTTTTTATTTTAATCACTTTTCCAAAGTAATTAAGGCTGTATTTTTCCCTGGTGGTATTGGCAACAGCTATCAGTTTTAGTAATTATAATTCATCTATTAGGTGACCAACCATAAAGTAAGACGTTCTTGCGCATGCAGGTGTTTATTTTCAGACCCACAGTACTCCTCTCTGCCCTCCTTGTCTACCATTAAGGTGGCCACGTATGACATCACCAACTTTTAAACTCTGACTTTCATAAAAACTAAATAGCGTTTTAGACTAGAATGTAGAAAGCGATTTGCAGTGAGATCTGTGAAACATAAAACTCATTATTCAAGAACTTCTGAGAACAAAACAGTGACAATCATTACTAATTTAAAGTCATTTTATTCTGTACCAATTTGCTGCCCGTATTACTTGATTTTCGTATAGTATAAAAAAAGTGACTTTAAAGCATTTTTTTAAAGAATTTTTATAATTATCACCAAAAAATGCGACTACATTTCTTCTAAATTTTACCTTACTCATTCCTAATATATTAGCGTAATTAATATATATTCGTAATTATTATAGGATTCTGTACAACTGAAGTATGTATAATTATTAGGTGTTCTATCTTACGACAGTCCATTCCTTCTGTCAGTGAACTTAGACCGCCAATGCACCCCGTCCTCTGCCTCCTCCTTCAGCTCCTTCAAGTCATCCAATATTATACTCCTCCTCCTTCCTAAGCTCCTCTTTCCCTCAACCTTTCTTTGTATGATATCGTGTGAAGACAGTTCTGGAAACAATCGTGAATCGAATGAATCAAGATACCTTTGAATATATTTTAAACGCCATTAGCCCATCATTAATATAATTTTCAAATTTTAGTAAAATCATTCCACCATAAAAAAAATTAATTATGACTCTGAGGTAAGTTAAACAATAGTTGCAATAGTAAACTTTATATAACTTTATTCATAAGAACACTAGAATTTCATTGCAACATGATTATCTATTTTTAACTCATTTCCCGTTCGCATCCCGCAGTTGAAATGTCATTCCCGTCCAACCCTATTTAAACTATTTATTTTTATATTAAAACTTATAAGTAGTATGTAGATTTAAAAATATAAAATAAGTTCATTTTGTAGGTATTTGGCAACAGGCTCCTCGTTCAAGATATTGGAATATTCATTTAGAGTTTCAGACACTACGGTTGGAAGACTTGTTTGTTAATGAGACATGTAAGTCTATTTGGGACGCATTGCACGCTGTACGTATCCCATTTCCAAGAGACGATGACATTATGTCTATACATGAAGGATTTTTTAATAAGTGGAACTTCCCAAATTGTGTTTGATGTATATACGGAAAACATATACGCATAAAAGATCCATAGCACCCAGGCAGCATGTATCGCAATTAGAAACCGTATTTTTCAATCGTTTTACATGCGGTTGCAGGACCAAATCACAAGTTTATTGCTATTGATGTAGGAGCATCAGGCAAAGAAAGTAATGATCGTGTTTTTTTTCTCATTCCAATCTGTTATTTTGAGAGACGAAGCATATCCACTGAAATCTTACTTAATGAGGCCTTTCCCAGTATCAATGCTTGGACCAAGAGAAACCATCTTCAATGACAGCATGTCTCAAGCACGACAAGTTGTTGAATGTTTGTTTGGCATTATTAATAGCAAATTGAGACTATTGTAAAAAAAAAAATTAAAGTAAAGCCTGACTGTGCCGATAAAATTGTTAAATTTACATTATATGTGTGAAAGGCTGTGTTCCCTACAGGGTATCCATTTCATATAAAAGAATTATGTTTAACAACAAATAGATTTATTACAATAAAACAGAAATAGCATAATTGAGGTTTTACAATGATATTACAGATTATACTTTGAAGTTTGATGCAGATAAATTTAATTTGTGAATTTGAATATTCTGCTGTAGCTACTAGGGCTGAATAGGAGCCGGACTACTGGATGAATTGTTCTGAAGAAGAAAATAATCAAGTAGTTAATAACAAGATATAGAACAAGATATATATACAAATACAAATAACTTTATATCAGTTAAGCCAGTCTGGGTTGTAAATTGAACTCTTTAAAACATTTAGTATAATGATAAACAATAGAAAAAGTTCCTTGATTATAGTGGATTATGGCTAACAAACAGGTGTCAACTAAATAGTATTATGGCTGGTCTCTTTCCCTTGCGGTACTGCCAACGCATTCTATTGTACACACAAACCTATTTGCAATTAAACTAAGAGTAACACTAGCACAATAGGAGCCCAAAAACCGGGCAAAGAAAAAGGGTATTATTTTCGCGAAACCCACTATGACTCTATAGCAGTTCCCTGGGTTGCGCACCCAAACTAATACAATAAGTGAAGCGTAACTACTTAACCAACACAAAATAAAGAATTCCACCCACTCGACTGAGGTATGTGATCCAATACAGACAACCTGGTTGCAGCTATCAAAAAATTAAACAGATGTACATGACGTTTACGGCGTCATGCCAAACATTGGATCAAGTTAGACTAATGGAACTTGTGGAAGTTTAGTAAGTCTGTAACTAAGAAATTACTGTATTCCAAGCCCAAGGCTCGTATCGTAAACACTGTATAGTAAATATACAGAGCAACATAGTCTCTAGGACTGATGTAACATACATGAAACTAGCTATTATTAGACTTATCCCTCATTCTGGAGGACACAATATTTAAATAACAAAATAAACCTTTAAGTTAAGAAGTTAACAAGACTTGCCGTTGATCCATGGTCAATTCGACAAACTATCAACACAAAGAAAATCATCTCTGGCAATGTACAGAAAACTAAAACGGTGCAAGCAGACATTGCCTATCTGTTACTACAAAAATTTGATTCTGAATCATAAGGACTCGTAGATAACTTTGAAACACTCAATTAATTGAATTCCGTGGTCCTGTACATGGCTGTGGTGGATCCAACGGTCCCAACTTTATATTTGTCATCAAAGTGCGTCATCCTGTCCAGGGTGGCGGTGAAACAGACGCCTCCAATTTCATGGTCGACGTGGTCTTCGGTTCGCGACGATGCAAAGGTTCTTCCTTCAACGCTGGTTTGGAGTAAATTGGCTGTGATGGCAACCTGGACGTGGCCCCTTATATACTACTCAATCTGATAGGAACGGAGCAAGGCAGAGAAGGTGATCAATACAGGAACATAGAAAGGGGAAATACGGACGAAGGCGGGCAGAAAGAGAAAATTAACAAGAAAAATTCACTAGCGGGGAGAAGGAGGAACAAGCTTCCTTGGCTCACCGCTAGAGTCTCTTGACGTAGAGTGGGTCAGAAGGTCGAAGTTGATACGCATTCCTTTCCTTAGCCAGGTGTTATAATGTAAGCACGTGTAGCTGCCATCTTCTAATAATTTTCTTCTACCATGTGGCCATTCAATCAAACAACATCTTAACAGGGTGAGTAGAAATTAAAGCAATTTTTATTTAAATATCTCTGGTATGATTATATTATTTAGGATCCGTTATTATTTTTAAGAGAATTTGTGATATATATGTACTTTACTATTTTTTTTCTTGTGGACGGCATGGCAAGCGTATGTAACTTTATCTGACATCATCCAATAGCAAAGGGTTTGCGTTAACGTATTTTATACGTAAATACAATAATATTAATCCTCTTCTTTGATATTTAGTACAGTATTTATAAAAAGGATGATATTTTGACTAACCACTTGTTTGAATGTAGGGGGATACGTAATTTTATTAGACTGCATCTAGTCAGAGAAAATAAACTTTGAGGTAGATTCAATTAACATAGTTTCTTTCTTGCGTAAATGATAAAAATGTTGATTTTTAATTGTAGCTGTCCAATCTGTCTGATTGAAATTCTACAACTGCTTGTTGCATAACATTATAATAATTCTACTTTCATATACTTTCCAACAAACACGTTCGGAAAACAATAGATTTGGTACACGAGGTGAAAATAAAGGCACCAGTTCCACATATGTTATCAGAAATAAATTCTAATCATATTTTTGTTCACGAGAACTGGACAAATATAAAGACCCTTTTTTGTACACAATATATTACATCTGGTATACCACCCCAGGTGAAAATTCCCTTATTTCAAAATTATACGTTTCTCAACATCCATGTGGAATACGCCCTGAACTCTGCACTATGCAAGACAATTCGTCAGAATAACTGCGAATAATCCATCAAGGTGAGATAGTTCGCACTTCGGATGTTATCGTCCGAAGACGCACGAATTACTTCGAGTACAATGGATGACCTTCGATACCTTTCAATCAAGGCCTTAGCCATCCAATAATTTCAGGGTGGGGTGGGGGGGTTAGTGGGAATATCCCCCAATTTCCGGAAGTTATAAAAATTATATAAATGATAAACAATTCTAGAATCTATCTGAAGTGTGTTTTTTATACCAACATTACCCCCTAACTGCCGAAGGCAAGAACAATTTCTAAATATTAAACGCCTCTATAAGATCTCTGAAGTGTTTCTTATGGTAACACAGCCCCCTTAATTTTGATATCGTTTGAACCATAAATAGAGCCATATATATTTCGTTCATAGAGTTTCAGAGGGGGTTTGAACCCCTCACCAACTCCCTCTCCCCGGCTACGGCCTTGCTTTCAATGATACCTGATCGTTCGAAGCTATTCGTCCGACTTCTGACGAACATAATTCGAATGAAAACGCAGCCAGTGGACGACTAGCTTTATACATAGAGTTGACGTGAACAACAATTTGGTTTAGTTACCTTCCACTCTCGAGATAACTTGTATTTGCTATATACATAACAAGCCCGTCTTGAAGAAACCAAGGGTGTGGTTGGCTATGCGCCTTAGCTTCTGTGCATTGTCGTATAAATCATCCTACAAGATAACCAAACACAAACTAAATCACTTCTTCTGCCCTCTTCAGATTGTCGGGAGCCCTACACATTTTTTACCCCCTGAGAAAAAAGACACATAAAAAATGTGCTATTTCTCTTTTACTCGACTGGCCGACTGCCCGTTCCCTCCCCAAACGATTTTTTCCCCTTTTAGTGCTAGTATGTGTTTGTATTTATCAGCACCCCCTGGTGAGAGCTTCAATTGACTTCCTTCTATTTATTCTAAACTGCATAGAAGACATTTTAAATTCCCTAAATATTTTATATTTAAATTCCAAGTGGATTTGGAAACATTGAATCTGTGACAATGGCTTAAAAAATTATTTAATATTTTTTATATATATTCCTTCCATTATCTAGCTAAAAACAGATTAAAAAAATATTTAAGGTTAAAAGAACTTGAAGCTAAAAGATTCAAAAGTGACTAAAAAGCCAAATATAAGACTAAAAAGCCAAATATAAGACTAAAACGCCAAAAATGAAATATCACTTAAATAATGTTATCGTATATAGATACATTTTTACATTTTGTATAATTATTTAAACATAATCAACTAAACTCTTGTTTGAATATTTTAAAAAATGCACAGTAGTAATTATTTTGAGAAGAAACAAATTATTCTTAGATAATATGATAAACTGAAAACAAAGATAATATAGTAATGATTCGATCATTCGAGTATTGGAAACTGTATTGATAAGGTTTCTTTCAGCCGTTTGGAACAAACCAAAAATTGAGATAAGAAAAAAAAATGTGTTTTTCTTCATTATTTTTCTTTGTTTTTTAAAAACCTATTTTGGTTTGAATTTATTTTTGTTTTTAATTTTTACTTTCTATTCTAAATTATTTCTTATTAATCAATGAGAAAAGTAAAATAAAATACTTATAACGTAATAATTCTATGGTTATCAGTTTAGCAACAAAAAGTAGTTTCCAATATTGTGTTTGGCCACTTAGATTTATTTACAATAACATAAGGAAAATTAACTACTAGGAAGTTTTTGGAATATTGTATTGTTTTCTATATAAATAAAATACTATAAAAAGCAAATTTAACTCAAAGAAAATATTTAATCTTGATAAAAAATTTATATCAAATACTGCGCTAATATTAATTAATAATGTATCAATAATCAAGGGATTTAAAATTATTTAATCCCAGTATTTTATATAGTAATATATTACCATGCTTAAATATTTTCTATTAAAACATGATGTTCTGTAAATAAAGGGATTTAGGGGTGGAGATTTGAGACGGAAAATTTGCAATTATTATTTCTGTAAAATAATTTTCAACAGATTAAATGGGAACTAATGTAATCGAGATACAGATATTCCTAATGTCAATGTTTATACTTAGTATTAATTTCTCCTAACATCAGAAATATCATCATACGAGTTCCAATAACATCTATTAGTTACTCCACATATGTGTCGACTACAGCGCTGAATGAATGTGTCACTCGGGTTGGGGTTCCCCCATCTCTTTACTAGTTGCTTGTAGAGACTTTATCTTATCACCAATAAGTTGATTAAAATCATTTTAAGGTTGGCCCGACATTTTGTCTCCCTTCCTATCCTCTGTGTTTCCTATCGGGCCCACTCGAATGGCGGAATAAGGTATACCTGTCAACTGGTCCAAACAAATTGCGGGACTGCCTCTGATCCCATTCAACTCCTAACCACTAACCTATCCTAACCTTATTTGGCCTAACCTAACCTCCATGTTCCATTTTGAACAAAGTCATTATGAATTTAATTTTTACTCCTCAGTTCGTGTAAGGGTATTACCGAGCTCGGGTGAGTTGTTCCACAATTCGTGTGCACCGGCCCTATCTACCCCTCCCCCACCACCATGCCCCCTCCTGCCTTCTTGAAAATCCACTCGTCTCTTAACATACAGTATTATATTTTGAAGTAGAATAGGCTCTAGGTGCCACTTCTACCATTTAACCCCTCCACCGCAAGCCACCACTGCAGAAAATTTCATCTCTAGTTAGGGGGGTTCGGGCCCCCCTGGAATTTGTAGGACCTTTGTTCATATATATGTATAAAATCTCCTATTGGGTAAAGGCGAAGTAATATTTCCAGTGGAAAACCCCTAGAGAAAGTATCTCTATACGCCCTTGATATACTTAATGGTATTACTATTGCAAATATTTCTGCACAATCAAATTTCATGGTAATTATAAATAGACCCGGCCGACCATATTTTGGTCCAAATATTTTCTGCTTCACAGTCACATTTTCTTACGAAGAACATGTGAAAGGCCTTTATTATATAAGAAGGATTCTGGTGGAAAAGTGACCTTCCGGCTGATTATTTGTAAGAAAATCGGACCATCTCTATTTCTTGCTGCGGTCATAAAAACTGTTTATGTTTATGACTATGACTTCCTACCTATGGTTTACGCTCTAGTTCTATGAACTCAAACGACATAAACAGTAAAACATCAACTAAATCCCGAAGAGGACAAAGCCAATCAGGACGTTGTCATTACGTCATTACCGGCTTGTGGTAATTTGCCGAACTAAAAACCTCAAGAATGAATTTGCTCCGAGGACGCCGGAATGGCGGATATACGAAATGACAATTCTTAGAAAACTCTTTGAACGGATGCAATTAGTCGTTTCCAGCAACCGAAAGATGGATGCTGTAGAGAGATTTAAGGTCAAGGAAGTTAGTTCAAGAAAGATTAAATTTGAAACACTATCATAGTAAGCCTAAAATTAAGAATTGTATTCATATCTGAACCTCTTTTTAAAATTAAATGTTTGATCCCATTTTTTTCTAAGCATGAGACTAGACTCAAAATGTATGATTCACTTTAAATTCGAAATTGAAAACTATTGATCCGCATACGCTTAGATAATATTGTAGTATTTTTTTAAATAATGTTGATCGTGGATTTAAAAAGATCTACTTTTACCCTTCAACTTTTTTTGCTGTTTCTTTTTGATCTTCCCCTAACTTCCAAGGGCAGGATTGCGGACTTCTCACGGCATATGTTGGCGTGCCACGGCACACCGGTTAAAATAACTCTGGGCTAAAGGTATAGTAAAATTTTCTATACTCTGATTTTAGTTGAAAGCACAGTTTATAAAATTCAAACATATTTGTTTGCAGACAAAATTGATAACATATTACTATATTTATGTTGTTTAAAAGGTATTGATCTATCAAAAGTGGCAGCTGCATATAACACGACTTGATGTATGAATATATTAAAATTGTTTGATTAACTACCAGATACTGTTCTTCCTACCAAAATCAGTCTATGGTTGTTCCTCTCTCTCCCCTTTCTATGGCCTTGATAATAATGTTCTATCTTCAGATATCATAATAATTATACTAAAAGATGGCTGATGATAGTTTTACCTTCAAGCTTTGGTAGACCAATAACACCATCCGTAGGAAAGTACTTCTTCCTTATTGGTTATCCAAAACACCTTGACTTTAGGGTGCACATCAGAAGATGAGCTTCATTTTCATAATTTATTTCATTCGAAATTAATTTGAAATGTATGTAAGCTCGATTATCGCTATTTCCTTTAAATTGAAGCCTTCCCTTTGGTTTATATTTAAAAGATATTGTTATTTATTTGTAATACTATTCCAAACAACTATCTGCAGTAATTATTTTTTATTTAAATAACAAATCATAGAAACAAATTTTGGAAATAGCACGTTGGAGCTGAACTAGATGAACGTTTCCAACATTACGAATTTGTAAACTCAAAACTTGATAATTGTGTCATCATGGTGTTGATATTGCGAACAAATAGTTCAAATTGAACGATTCTTCTAAGTGAACTATCCAAACTAGTTCACCTTCTCGAAGTGAACTAGTTCAAAATATTACGACGAAGTGACGCAACAGTAAGTAATCGTGATTATTCGGTTGAACTCGGTCACAGAAACAAAGGGGCAAAGCCGATATTCTCCCATGAGTTACTATGGCAGGTTGTATGGGGTCGAAAGGGGGTTATTTGTTGTAAATATAGTATCTTGTATTCATACGTCAAGTCATGTGACCTTCAGCTGTAACTTATGATAGATATTACTAATACCTATATTTTATTGAAGAATAGCCCTGAGCTTGGGAGTAATCTTGGATAGCGCAGTGGTAGAACATTGGTGGGCTAAGCCAAGGGTTCCGGGTTTGATTCCCATGTACAAGTGTAATTTTTCAATGCATTTAAATTAGTTCTAATATGCTTAACTCCTCTCCATAACACCCTCAGCAAATGAATCTATTTTTAAAGTAAAATATAGCTTGCGTGGATGTTAGTTATTCGTGGACAGGACTAAATAAATGAACTACTTATTTCATTGAACTTCACGTATTCAAGTAATACTAATAATAATAATACTGTGCATCTAAGATACATAGTTCGTATCCCAGATCGAGAAAAGGTTAGCCTGTACTAATGTACTGATACCCAGGGGACACCCGAATGTACTAATCGTACATACTTTCCGTGGAGGTTCTTTCTATGTCCCGATGAGATGAGATGAGGTGATGGTGATGGTGATTATGAGGGGGATAGTGAGTATGAGGGTGATAGTGGGTATGGTGGTGATATTGGGTATGAGGGTGATAGCGAGCAGGCGCGTAGCCACGAGGGGGCTAAGCGGGTTTTAAACCCCCCTCCCCCACTCCCTTCATTGGACCACAGCATACACTAGATAAAACTTAAAGAAAAAGGTTGATTTAAATACTAAAAGCACTATTTTATGCCCGGAATAGTTTATCACTAATAGGCCATCGTGACCGATGGTTCATTCAATGCTAATAGCTCAGTTGAGCCAGCTCTACCAGGTACAAAGGGCATTTTCGAGGTCTTCTAGCTTTTAGAATAGATTCAGGAGATAAAGACCGACAGAATCACTTTCAGAGAGCGAACCGCAACTGTACAATGATAATCCCTACATTACAAAATAAACTAGTTTCATGTATTGGGGAAGTTATTCGCGCGGCCATAGTCAAAGACATTAATCATGTGAAATATGTTTCAGTTGTATGTGATGAAACCACAGACGTCAGCACAACAAAGCAGATTACATTGTGTATCAAATATGTGAATATGATGAGCTTCGTTATTAGAGAATAATTTTTGGGATTCGTGTCTATGATCTCAACAAAAGGTGTAGAAATAAAGGGAGCAATTGAGTAAGAATTGAAGACCCCGGGTTTAAACTACAATAATGTTATTGGGCAAGGATACAAGAGAGAGCCGAATATGTCGGGGAAGGTTAACGGTGTGCAGGCTCTCATCTTAAAGGATCAGCCACTGGCACTCTACACACTTTGTTTCACTCATTCACTGACCATATGCATATCTAAATCCTGCGAAGTGTCATACATAAAGAACATGATGGGAATTCTAGGCTCAGTTTCTACATTTTTGTCAGAATCTCCCAATAGATTGCTTATACTGGAAACTATCATTTCTGACACTGACACCTTCTCTCCACCGAAAAAGACCAAACTAAAATCATTGTGTGCTACAAGATGAGTTGATCGTCATGATTCTGTCTTTACATTTCAAGAACTGTTTCCTTTAATTGTGGCTGCTCTTGAAGAAGTAGAGCATGACAAAGATCCTGATACTGCAAGCAAAGCTGTGTATTTCATTTCTGCGATCACACGAGGTGATTTCCTGGTTGCATTAGAACTCGTTGCTCATTGCTTCTCCTACACATGGCAACTAAGCAAGAACCTATAAAATCCAAACGTGGATTTTTCATCTGCTGTATCAAATGTTAAAACATTGTTAAATATTTTCATGGACATGAGACTCAATGCTGAAAACGTCTTTAAGATGCTTTTCGTAAACACTTGCCAACGAGCAGACTCATTATCAACTGAAATAACTATACCAAGAATATACAGTCGACAAATAAATCGAATGAATATCACATCAAATAGCACTGAGGATTGGTTTAGGATGGCAGTGTTTATACCATTTGTTGGTCATATTGTCATGGAACTAAAGTGTAGGTTCAACTAAATATTTTCTGAAAGTTTGCCATTTGAAGCACTTATCCCATCCAAATTCGGTAAATATGAAGAAGATAACATTTTAAATGCAGCACACAGTGATCTGATGGCAAACTCTATGACAGATCTAAGAGATGAGCTCGTTATTTGGCGGAAGAAGTGGGATGGAGTTGCAGTCGGAGATATTCCCGTTACTGCTGTTGAGTTACTTAGTTACTGCAACGAATTCGTCCTTGACATAAAAAGTTTGCTACAGCTTTTAGCAACGTTGCCAGTATCCACTGCTACGGCAGAGAGGAGTTTCTCTACATTACAAAGACTCAAAACCTACCTCTGCTAAACAATGAACGAGCAACGTCTCAATGGCTTAGCGCTTGATAATATTCATAAAGACATCAAAGTTGATGCCAGTGAGGTTTTAGATTTATTTTCTAGACTAAAGAGTAGATGAATGGAGCTACAGGACTGGTCCAAAGAGTGAATCTATCTTTGTGCCATAAACGTATTGTGTTTATGATATATGATTGGTGTTCTTCTTTATATGAGAATAAAATATTTAGTCATGCAGAAATATAAATCTTACTACTAAACAAAACATATTCATAAAAACTGCAAATTATATAGTTTTTATCAAAATATGAACTAATAATTCTTATGATCATGTTTACAGGTTCCTAAAAAGTTTATATCTTAAAAATAATATAATTTGAGACAAAAATTGTAATAAAAACGTAAACATCAACTTGGAAGTGTATGGTCCCCCTTAGTTTTAAAATTTACACATTTTATTAGTTTATGTTTTATTTATGTTTATTCAATTATAATAATTAATTAGATATTCATTTATTTTTATTTCATTTTTACAACACCGCCTTCCAAACTACAAACTTCTCACAAAATAAGCGTAAATAGTGTAATTTTTAACCCTAACTTATGTGTTGGTACTAGCCCCCTCCCCCCTCACCCGCACCCTTGAGGAAATCCTGACTACGCGCCTGATAGTGAGTATGATGGTGATAGCGGGTATGATGGTGATAGCGTGTATGATGGGGATAGCGAGTATGAGGGTGATAGCGGGTATGATGGTGATAGCGTGTATGATGGGGATAGCGAGTATGAGGGTGATAGCGGGTATGGGGGTGATAGTGGGTATGATGGGGATAGCTAGTGTGATGCTGATAGGGAGTATGAGGGTAATAGCTAGTGTGATGGTGATAGGGAGTATGAGGGTAATAGCAAGTATGATGGTGATAGCGTGTATGATGGGGATAGCGAGTATGAGGTTGATAGCGAGTACGAGGATGATAGTGGTTGTAAGTTTTTTGGTTGTGTATCCAATTATTCCATTGCGGCGAGTGTAAAGGATCGTGTCTTGGTTGCCCCTTGGAAACCATGACAAGACTACCACGACTACACACATAAGTTCCTCGTGTCAAGCCGGCCTTCTCTCTCACACCGACTGAGAAGAAAGAGAGTGAGAGGTCTCTCCCAGAGAGAAAAGAAGCCCCGAAACAATATGCGGCAGTGATCAGGAGGGCCGGTTAGGGTCTCTTGCTGAAAGGAGAGGGGGGAACATCAAAGAGATGAAGCCGCCGTGGCCCAACCAGCTGCTGAAGGCTCCAAGTCTCTCGCTTGTCTTCTGCCCTATTCACTCGCTTCCTAGAACGACCTCGGTGGAACAACCGGCTACGTCTACAAGATAAGGTGGGGAGGTAGGGAGGGGTAGAGGTTCCAACAACCAACCACCTTGCACGTGTTTCCGGAGCCTGGGTTTGATCACCGGAATTATTTTTTTTAATCTGGTTATCTCATCCGAAATATATATATATTTTTTCATCGCGTCTCAAAAACCATCCGGGTAATAAACTTGTATTATATTAGCTCGCATGAAGTACTCGGCTTTACCCGGGACAAATAGCTTAGGCTTGGGGTAACAGTAAAAAGGGGGGAAAGGGATATTTAATACATTTAAAAAAACAGTAAGTTAAAGGTTAAAAATTGTAAAAAGTATTAAAAAAGTATAAAAAGGCAATACGGAAAAAAGTAGTAAAACGTACAAAAGGGGTAAAACATTAAGAAACCAGTATAAACATTTATGTAGCTTTTTTTACCACTTCAAAGTTACTCCTTTTACCCCATCTTACTCATTTTGGACTATTTGCACTAATTAACCTTTGAAACCTCTCTGACATTTTTACACTTTTTGTACTTCTTCAATTTTTTTCACTGTTCACCCCACTTACCTTTATTACCCTTTTTCTCCTTTAGCCTCTAGGCAAATTTTGCCTTTTATATTTTTTCAGCCTTTTGGTACTTTTACCCTGTTTATCCCTTCCAACCTCTTTTATCCTTTTTGCACTTTTTACTCTTTTTTTCTTTTTTTCCTTATCTACCTTTTTTCCCGGTTTATCCTTTTAATCCTTTTTAGTCTGTTTACACTTTTGGCCCTTTTTACTTACCCTTTTTATCTTTTCTTTATTAAAGTTTTTATTGGATTAACTTTTTACCCTTTTTTGCACTATTTACACATGTGACCGGGATAAATATGTTATGGTAAAAAGGTTCAAAAGGTCTAAACGATCAAAAAAGGTGTAATTAAATATAATCAATCTTCTTAAAAACGTTAAGCAACAAGGGGAAAAAGAATTTAAAGGATAAAGGGGGTAGTAAGGGAAAAGGGGAAAAAGTAAATTAGTGAAATAAAAATTATATAAAGGTTGGAAGATATAAAAACAACACAGACAACTAGTGTTATATAACAGTTATACCCATCTCTAAGTCCTCCTTCCCCTATAACTACGCAAAGAGCATTGCTCTTAGTCTGAATACATCCGAACCTCAGGTTGGCTCAAGGGATGCCGTTTTGTCTTCTTCGTGATCTAAAAACGTGTGTTGACCCAATTTACGTCCTTAAAGTGTTTTACTGACTCATCTCCTCTTGATTTGTGGCAAATACAACGAATAGTTAATCTAACATTTAGCGAAAAGTACCCTGATTAATAACATTGATTCAGTCTTTCTACTCGCACGGAATCAAACTCATGTAGTGTCAGTGTCTCGTGTAGAGTGTAGTGCCTTACGTGGAGTCCTGGGTTGGAACCCCTACAATGTCGAAGGCTGAGTTGTAGGGAAGAAGGCTTTCTCGGGTCAGTGTCTCGTGTACAGTGTATTGCCTTACGTGGAGTCCTGGGTTGGAACCCCTACAATGTCGAAGGCTGAGTTGTAGGGAAGAAGGCTTTCTCGGGGAGTTGTAGTTGTCGACACTCATGTAGCCCCAATTTTTTTTTAATCATAGATTTTAGGTCTAAAAAAAATCTGGAATATATAAAGGCTAGTAGACCTATCTGAAATAAAACTTTTTTAAGGTAATTTTACAGTTTTCATAGAATTACATTTTTTTGGCTAAAATAAATCAAATATTTCTCCAGTAGCAACATAGAGTTTAGTTTTATGCACATGCTAATATCAACAGATTTTGAATATCTGTTGAGTATGTCCTGGAATTTCGTCAACACTTTTTAAATAAGAAGAAAAAGTTTTGACAAAATTCCAGGACACCCTCGACAGATATTCAAGATCGGTTGATATTAGCATGTGCATAAAATTAAACTCTATGTTGTTACTGGAGAAATATTTGATTTATTTTCGCCAAAAAATATCAATTCAATAAAAACTGCAAAAATACTTGCGCTCCCTTCTGCCCCACCTTAAAGAATATTTATGAAAGAGATGTTGTAATATCTAAACACAAAATATATTTCATAATATAACTAATTTATTTGAACAATGTTTTTACTACTATTCAGAATTTTTTATCACCACTTTTCAAAATTTATTTCCACAATTTGGCTTCCTTTAGTTTATCGAAAAGTTCAGGTCTCTACCTATAAGTTAACTTAGCTCTATAACATACGCAACACCCAGTCTTCCAGTCGTTAATTCATCAGCGACGAAGGAAAAGTCAAACATTCCAACAATTATATATTTTCAGCCCTCCCGGAAGTCGAATCAGGGACCCTAAACTCAGTAAGCAGATGCGACCTAGGCTGAGCTAGTGGGTATAAATTGATCCGATGTATATCTTCGGACAACATGGCGTCGCGGGCCAAATGTTTAATTCACGACAGATGAAAGAATACTAACATTAATTTACTTCCAAGAAATGTGTGATTTTTACTTTATAATATAAAGAATGTGTTGTTATCGTGCGCATTTTTTGATCTCAATATTATGACTTTTCACCGATGTGGGTCGCATTAATTACGCTTAATTAGGCAGGGATTAGAAATGTAGAATTGAGAGGAAATGTATCCGCATTTTCGTGAAGAGAGTATTAAAACACGTTATCCAAAATAAACACACGCCGTCCAGCCTATCTATTTTATACTAACGGAGTAGGGATCAATAAGGTAGAATTTAGGATAAAGTGTACCTTCATTTTTAGCGTGTAGAGAGGGAAGTGGACTATCAAAGTAAAAACACTTCAGCACAGCGGTCTGGAATTCCAGACCCTCGTCCTCCTCATCAACGGCAAGCCAGACAAGACAAGACCGCCGCATCTATCCAAGTGCCCACCATGGTCGCACATTCCAAACGCGTCACTCATCATGGTAGCGTGGATCCCTGAAGACAGGGAGCTTGGTGTTCAAATCTCGGTTTGGTGTAATGAAGGTGGTTTTCTATAAATAGTTTATCACATTTTCTTCACGAAAATACGGATACATTTCCTCTTAATTCTACCTTCCTTATACCTGTGCCATTAAGCGTAATTAATATGCGTGTGACCCACATCGATGATCACATGGTCTAACGCTTTGCTCTCGCGATTTACGCTGACGGATAGATCGGGGTTCGTTTTCCAGTTGGTTAAGGTGTCAGACCTCTGTGCTACGGGTCTGGGGTTCAATCCTCAGTCCTGGCACAGATTTATCTGATAGCCAAACCCTTCCTTCACCTCTGACAAGACGTGTATTAATAATAACTTGGAATGCCAGGTCTCCACCGTGGTTCGGATTCCACGTTAAATAGTAGGTCCTCCATTTCATCTCACAGTCACCCTACCATTACACATTAGTGTAAGTGCGTATAACCCGAACGGGTAGTAAGACGCGATGCTAATAATAATAATAATAATAATAATAAATGATTTCCCACTCACCCTTCACAAAAAATTCGAGTAGATTACCTCTCAATTCTAAATTCCTCATGTGTACCCATTAATGTAATTAATATATGTATATATATCATATATATATGTATATGCAAATAAGCGGAACGCGCTCAAGCAAACTCATAATCTAATCTTTCCTCCCTTTACATAAAATAAACTAATCGTCCACGGTTCGTAAAGTACCCCTTCAGTTTCTTTTAAAACGAACTTGACAAAGAACTCGTGACAAAGAATTAATCCTGCACTCACGACAATACTTTAAAGCATTACCAAACAGTGTCCTTGTTAATTGGCGACCCATTTTGAACGATCTGAAGAAGTTGTGTTCCCTCTGGATCTCCTGATAGGATCGAGAGGGCATTGTCGATGAATGCCTCACACAATCCGCTCCAGTGGGGTCTTGAGGGGGGAGGGGGGAATAGGGTCTGTGCCGAACCCACCCCCTCCCTCTAAACTTTCCCGGTTTCACTTTTGTAAAGAGCTGCGGTACACCACAACCCTCAAAAGAAGACAGGGGTGATCGAATGACAAGAGGCTTTCATTTTTTTAACGAAAAAAATACATATAATATAATAATAAAAAAACTAAAATAATCTCTCTCGAGTGGAAAATGTTTCTTTTGAAATCAAATCGCTAGGAAAAGTTGAACAGCTTTAACTAGTGTTGTAAGTTAAGAAAGAGAAGAGATGGGCGCAACAGTGAGCTAACTCTACCGTTTTGAACACAGTTTTAATTCAAGAGCGTCTTTCGAAGCGCTCAGGAGTCAGCAACTGGTCGATCAACACAACACCCAGCCCTCGGCCGTTAAATTATCATTGTGAAAGGGGAAACAGGAATCAAACCTGGGACCCTGAGGTTAGTAAACAGACACGCTACCGACTAAGCTAGGGTGTAGGACTATGTATAGTACTTTCAGATGATATATTAGTGTGACCAAAGCTAACTTTATTGGTCACCGTCGGTAATGTTATAATAAATTTAGATAATTTAATATTAAAATGTACATTGTATTTTATTTAATACTCTTCTACTCGTCACCCGCTAATGGCGGCAACAAGGTATGATTAGATAAACCAGATAGAGCTCAAATTTGAGCCCCGGTTCTGTGCCTAGAGCAGCGGCTCCTAATAATGACCCTATCTCCTATTAATTAAAAAAAATTAAATGCTATCTAGTCACTTATTTATTTTATACGAAAATCATTTAAATAGTGGCAGCATAATTGTGCAAATAAAATGACTGAACAGTAGTATAATAGCTGTCACTGTTTTGTTTTCATCTGGTCTTGAATCTTAGGTTTTATGTTCGACAGATCGCGCCGAAAATCGCTTTCCACTTCAAGTCGACAACGGTGTTTATTATTTATGAGAGCCAGTGTTGAAGTTTCGGGGGTGTTATACATGCCCGTAAGGGTAGCTGAAGGGGAGGTTAGAGAGGAGGGTTGTATCCAAGACTTCGGGCTTGAAACTAATCATGAGCATGCACACTTTCGGCTTGTTATTACAACCGGAAGGTAATGTTGCCAATACCGCGAGAAATAATCATCTTAATCACTTTGAAAAAAGTGATTGAAAAAAAATCTACTATTTTTATATGCTTTTTAATGTTATTTCCTAATTGTTCAACGACTCCCCCAGTTATGAACCACTGGTCTAGAGCGCGTTGTCAAGAGGATGTCCCTGTTTTTGGTGAGAGTGGGACGGCTAGCCACCTGAATCGTGCACTTTTGGGTAAAAACATCAGACTTGGTACATAGGTACTAGCTGTATAAGAGAACATTTTTTGAGGTAGAAGCCAACTTTCCGCCATTTTGGTTCAAAATAGAGGCTAAAAATGTTGGCCAAAAATCGTTTTTCAACAATAACTTTTGAAATAGGCAGTTTAGAAAACGCTGTTTCAAATGAAATGAGTAGAATTCACTATTTTACACATTTCTCAGATTTTACGATTTTTTATTAAATAAATTGTAACAGAGATAATTTAAACATTACAAATTATTTTTAGAAAATTCCGTGTTTTAGGAATTTTCGTGTTTAGAAAACGGCTGCAGTACCTTTCAATGGTATTGTTTCAATTGATAATATAATTTATATTCTACATATTCTATATGTTGATACACTAAAGCAAATTTTGTGTAAGAGAGTAACAAACTATATTGAAGTACTCTCTTTTTAATTTCTTTTATGATGCTGCTATATATAAAAACATTGTTACTCACATAGCCTAAATATAATGATTTTAGTCACAATATAATACTTGTTACGTCCAATATAATAATACTGTTTGTTCGGACAGTTTATTTTTTATATTTTATCACTCTATACAATCTTCTTGGTGTTTGCAGTCGTGGCACTGGCACAGAGGTGTTCACACTTGCAGATCTTGAAGCTGAATGTTTTACACTAGCAATGAAGTGATTTGACGCACATAAGTGCTGCCTAGGGTAAAGTCGTCCAAACGGGGCTCCACCGATTACCTTCTTTTTTTCCCAGCCCTGGAAGAATCATCACTTTCATTGTACTGTCCCCAACAATATCTTGCTTGGTAAGCGGAACGCAGAGTGTGTTTAAAAAGAGCAGCTCTGGTTGGCGGGATTCAATCGGTCGGCCTTTTTTGGTAAAGAGTTCCTTTATACATTAATTTACTGTTGAATTTGATGATGCTTCTCCATAAATAATGATTATTTATTATTATTATTATTATTATTATTATTATCACCACGTCTTACTACCCATTCGGGCTATACGCACTTACTCTAATGTGTAATGGTAGGGTGATTGTGAGATGAAATGAAGGACCTACAGTTTAACGTGGAATCCGAAACCACGGTGGAGACCTGGCATTCCCCACATTCACAAGATGTCTTGTTAGAGGTGGCGGAAGGGTTTGATATCCATAAAGAAGTACAACGAACATCTCTAATGTACTACTCGTTTATGTATCCATGCTTACTGGAAGCTTTGATAAAGCAACTAGGTATGAAAATTATATAAATATTTCCCAAACTGATTTCTTCCCATGATCTGAGATAGAAGATGTTGACTCAGAACATGTAAGCGCATGGAAAAATGGTAATGCTTTTGCTTTTTCCTTCCCAAGTTTTTCATAAATATCGAAGACAGGAATATATAGACAAGTTTTGCCTGTCCCAAAAGCTATACAGTTGCAATTCTTAATAGAATGCTATTGCAAGTGTAACAACATCTGTATCAACAGTTCGATTTTGACAGTTGGGTGTCCCTGTTTGGATGCTTCACAGGTGTGCAGTATCATATGGCTGTCAGCCTCCTCATGATTACATGGTTGGAGATCTAAGTGTTGACGAGAGTTACTACACATGATGTTATTTACAACTGTGGCAATTGCTTCTTTTGCGGTTAGTTTGCTTTGTTCCTGCTGATACTGTTCACACATAATTCTGGACAACAAACCGAAGAGATCTGATTTGTTTCTGAGGGTACAGGTAAGAAACCCTTCAAGTTCTTAGGAATATGAGTATCCGCCCTCACTCGGCGTCTTACTACTGTTCCACGAACAATCAATCCATGTTTCAGATTTAAGGATATCTTTTAGATATTCGTCGAACACAACGCCAATCCATTGACTGTCCGCCCATTCTCGAATAAGTATTCTGATAAACTTTTCAACATAGTCTTGCAAGGTCTTAGCTTCTCCAGGTTTTATTATGTGGACCATCGCCAGTCCATCAATAATCACAGCTGAAGCTTGAGGTTTCTCTTCATCACGATGTTCATAGAGTTAATAGAGTCAATAAAACATGAAGGTGGTCTAATTTTGAGGTTTTCCTTAGTTTTACACAGTCTTAAAGTGATGGTGGGAAGGCCCGATTCTCGTAAATAAAGACATCCAATGTAGAGTTTCGCAAAGAGATTTGCATCATTCTTTGCCTAGTTCAAAAGCACTTTAGTCTTGTTTACATCCTTGTTTAGTGGCCCATGGAACAGCATTAACTTGTTTTTATTTATTGGTTCGTCAATTGGGACTGATGTATTTTTCAAAGGCTGGGAAACATATTCTGTAAACTTGGCTTGGCCAGTATCCTTTAGCTTAAACAGGTGTCTAATGGCATTTTCCGCTGCAATGTTTTTTATTATTACATTACTGAGCTCACAGGTGGTATTTTCAAAAGGATTTCCAGATTTCTTTAATTCCCTCACTACATTTCTTACACATAGGAAATTTTGTTGTTGTAATGAGGGTTCACTTCCATGGTGTTTATCAGAATTTAATTTATCAAGGATGTGCTCTTTGGCATCCCTTAAAATCTTTGCGACTTCTGGTCCTGCCACCATCCATAAAATACTTATATATTATATTTGTAGCGTGTCAATCAGATTGATTGAACACCTACAAGGAAAAAACTAACTATTTATCACTATTTGTGTAATTGGGTGCCACGTTGGAGTTATATCAAGATATTGAAGATAAACTACCTCAAAGTTATACTCTCTCATACAAAAACTACGTATTGCCCTACGTTCAAACACGTGGTTAGTCAAAAAATAATTATATTTTGATAATTGCTGTTCTAAATATCAAAAAAAGAGGACTAATATTATTATAGTTATGAATAAGTTATGTGAATGCGTACCCTTGTTATAAGATGGGGTCAGATACAAAAACTTACAGCCGACCATGCGGCCGTCAAGAAAATTGAAAAATATACATCTATATTATTTCTTTGCGTAAAAATAACAGTGAAAATCAAATAACTAAATTAATATTGATGCATTTTGATGTAGGATATGTGTGTATAAACTCACCCACGGCCAGATGCCTGCAGATATCATTAACTCGCTTCTAAAATCACAGGATTATCTATAATGGCGGCTCCACGTGGTGCAACTCTCGCCTGTTCAGTAGAGAAAGAAGCGTCGAAATACAAGCCGCCGCTCCGATCTCGTGCGCAACTGCGCCTCTGGTGGCCGACAGAAGAAGCTCGTCAGTTTCTATCTCTTCTCTTTTCCTGTTCTTGTTTATCCTTCCTTATTTTTACCTCCGCTTCTCAATTCGTTCGCCTTTTTCTCTTTTTCATATTTATGTCTGATTGTGAGTATATATAGGACGCGCCGCGGGTTCAACTTTGCAGAACGCCTTTACACAGCCAAGGTACTACAACGAAGCGCTGCCGGTGAATAACCAAGACGGATCATGGAGTCTGGGTCGTCGGAATCGCCACCATAGCATCGTCGAAGCAGGATGAATCGTCCTAGTCAACGCGCTGGATACGAGGACGCCGCAGCTAGGGTATTGGTATCCAGCGGTCGTCATTTAGTCCCTAGTATTTAGATTCTAAGTTAGAAGAAACTTTATTTTGGTTTGACATAATGTAAATAGTCATTCGGAAGTCCTTTTTTTTAAGCAAGAGAAAATGTTTTTTTTAAATCTAGTATCATGTTCAGAACTAGCTAACTTCATTATGCTAGAAGTACCTTGACAATATTACGCTTTTTTAGTCTGATGGTCAAGTCAGATTTTAATGACTCATAAAGTCAATTGCTGAGTGCATTATTGTATTTTTGGACACTGTCCTAACGTTAAAGCCTCTGGCTCGGAAAATGTGAATTTTAGTGTTGCAGATTTACACTAACTCACAAGTTCCTATAAATCTTGAAAAGAAAAGTAATTCATGACACCCTAAACGTCATGTGCATCAGTGCTTTGTTATTGATGGTTATCGCCAGGAAGTCTGTTTCTTTCTTTTGCCTTACGCAGTGCAGTTGTAAATGATAGAGATTTGACGATGCGGTCATTGTTCATGGAAAGTATTAGTTTGGGTGCGCAACCCGTGGAAATTGACCTATTGTCATAGTGGGGTCCGCGCAAATAATACTATTTTGTTTTGCCCTGTAAATAGGTTCTTAAATTTTGTGGTAGTTCAAAATTAGGTTAATGTACTATTGAATGCATTGGTAGTACCGTAAGGGAACATGTCCTGCCATAGTACTTTAATGACTCCTGGCCCTTAGCCATCATCCAGCAGGATTTACCAGTCAACTATCCAACTAATTTAGTAACACTCAACCTTGTCAAGTGAGACTGTGTAAATGTTATACTATAAATTTGTTCTATATTTTGCTTTAACTAATTCTCAAATTACTCTCCTTTTAGAAATTCTACAGCCTCTTGACTGGTCACTGTGTTGCCCAGGTCACCGCAAGTAATCAAGTAATCAAGTAATCCCTCAAGGATATTTGTCTTGAGAAGAGATTTAAAATTCTATCATTTTCTGCCTAATTGTAAAACTTGTAAACTGTAATACTTCTAATGTCTACTAAATAAAACTATTGTCAAATTGAAATGTTCAGTTTTCTAATTTACTTAGTTTAGCAGTATTTAGTTGCATATTATACTTATATGGACCGTAGCTACGTGCTAAAAACATACACAAAGGAAAAATTTATGTTATAACATGTACAAAATAATAAAATAAAGTCCAAATTACGTATTCTCAAATTAACACTTCACAACTGACGCTAGAGGTCTACCTGTTTCACAACAGCTCTCTTATCTTTGGTAGACTGATGTTACCAATTAAAAAACCTGCCGCAAGGGTTTTAATAAGAGAGCTGAGTTTCAGTAAATATTTTATTGTTAAGATATTTTATTTCCTTAGCATTGTATTTAATGAAACTATTTAAAAACCTCCTAGAAAATAGCTATTCTCAATTGGCATAGTGAGCTCCAACCGGAGTTTTCTACACAAAGAACTGCCAAAATATGAAATTTTCTAAAAAATAATTTTAAATTATTTAATTAGCTCCCTTATTATTAAATTAAACAAAAACTGAAAAGAGAATGAATGTATAAAATAGTTTGTCCACACTTTTTATTTGAAACATTAATTTTAAATGTTTATTACAAAAGTTATGGTTAAATGCTATTTTTGGCCGCCATTTTGAACCAAAATGTCGGATAGCTAGGCCCTACCTACAAAATGTTCTCTTATACCTAGGCTTACTTGTGTGGCCAATTTAATATTTTTATCCAGAAGTGCACGATTGGAGAAAAATCTATGTGTTATCCGCCCCACTATGAAGGCTGACTTCATGGAGGAAGGATGATACTGGGAGGGCAGGAGCTGATTGAGGGGTCAAGAAATAACTAAATTTGAACTACATTCCTGTGAGCTCTTTGTATTCCTCATTATAGTGTCATTTCTTTGATAAGTCTTGTGATATCCATAGCTGTGGCCCTGCACCTTGCTATAATTTGATTGTCATATACTATTACTATAATCAGTGGTGCACCCAGAAATTTTCTTTGGGGGGTGGGAAGGCAAACATCAAGGTTGTGTCTAGAGTTATATTTTGGAGTAGAGGGGAGCGGGCGGTTTAGAGGGCACGGACTTATAACCATTGGAGGCGAAGACAATTTGTAACTGTTAAATGCCTCTAGATGCTATTTCAATTATTTTTATGGTACATACAGGCAGCGACTCCAATTATGTAGGTGAACCCATTTAAAGTTCAATATGCATCAAATATATGTTTCAAGTATATTTTCCAATTTGTAGCTTTTGGGGCACTTTTAACGTGTGTAATGGTGTAATGGTAAACTTAACCTAATATTTTCCCCACAAACCGGGGCACTTGTAGTATTTTACTCGAAGAGAAGAATCAGTGGTGGCGGAACCTTATTTGTTCAGGGGTGAGGGGACAGTTAGAAAAATAAAGAATGTTGCCCTTTAACCCAAAGGGAAGTCCAAGGATCCTTTCCAGGAAAATGTGGCAAGAAACATTGATCCATCTAAAAGATATTCAGAAGCGTCTTTCCTTCGAAAATTTTAAAAATTTAAATGATTCTAGTAGCTTTTTGTAGTAGTTTTTGTCCAGATATTTTTTTATATAAAAGCTATTTAAAGTAGTCTCCCCTAAAACATTTTTTGAAAAATGAATCCACTAGAAGTTATTTAGAGTGATTCTCTGCCGGAAAGTTTTTGAAAATGAGTTTGAGGTCTTGGGGGAAAGGGGGTGGTGCAACTGCCCTATTTATCAAACCCCTGGTTGTGCCACTGACTACAGTAGATACACATTTCGTTTAAACATTATATTTAGATGTTAATTGGTCATACCTCTTGGCGAATTCGGGATTTTAATCCTGTATCCATTAGAGAAGATACAGTAGTCCCATGGCTTCTTTGGTGCTCACTGACAGCTCACAGCTGACTTCTGACAGTCAACATTTAGGTATATACCTAAATTTTGAATGTCAGAAGTGACAGCTGCTAAACACATGTTTTTGCAGATCATATGGTTCGGCGTAGGGATACATAATTTGGTCTGATAACTTTGCAAAGCTTTTAGCTGTTGGCTGTGAGCTGTCAGTCAGCACCAAAGAAGCCAAGGGGCTACTGTAGATTACTGAGAACTAATTGATGACAATTCAATTATTATTTTAAAATAGCCATTACAACTTGTTTTTAAAGGATATCAAGGGAGTCTTTAATATGATAAAGAATATTGAAAGATTGTTTTTCGGAAACAATTTTCTTTAAGGGTAGTTAACTGATCACCGATTTTTTTTTATGTTCAAAACTATATTATACTAAATCAGAAGCTAGGTACGGTTTTGTGGTATAATTAAGCTAGGAATATAAGTTTTTTTTACCATCGTTTCATTCCTACAGTGTCTTACTGTGGGTTAGGAAGTTTTTTGGGAGTTTAAACTCCTCACGGAACTATTATTAATAATTATTAATATTTGATTTCCTCCTCAATGCCAAAATTAAAATATTTTTGTAGTTCTATTATATTTTTAACACAAAACATCTCAAATAAATGTTAAAAAAACCTTTAAGTTGCTTTGAAAATAATTGAGTGTTTAAAATTTAACTGCCATCTTTTGTTGAGATAGCAGGTAGCACCTTCAAACCCCTCTCAAAGTCTAAATACTGCCCTGCATTCCTTTGCCTAGGTCTACCATAATGTTTTGTTAATAAAATATGATGCTAGATATGGTTATAAGGGACCTGAGCTAATAACCACGAATTTCAAGGTATTGCACTGGAACTAAAGTGGAACTAGGATTCTAAACAATGTTTCAAATAAAAAGTGTGGACAAACTATTTTGTACATTCATTCTCTTTTCAGTTTTTGTTTAATTTAGTAATAAGAGAGCTAATTAAATTATTTAAAATTATTTTTTAGAAAATTTCATATTTTGGCAATTATTTGTGTAAAAATCTCCGGTTGGAGCTCTCACAGAGCTGGCAAGGATTGAAACACAGCCTTCTGGGTCAAAGTTGGGCACGCTAGCCACTGGCTTCAGCCCTGCCCCTTCCTATTACATTTAACTGAGGTGTTGTGGAAGGGGACACGAGAACAGGTAAGTAATTTTTACAGTTTTTATAGCAAAACATGTTGTTGGCCCAAATGAATCAAATAATTATCCAGTAAACATTTAGGGTTTTAGTTTCTCAACATTTATTGAATATTTGCCAAGGGTGTACTGGAATTTAATGACAGATTTTTCTCTTCATTTAAAAAGTTTCTCATCTAATGTCGCCATGCTAATGACAGATGTTTAACAATTGTTGATATCACCACGTGAAGAAAATTACTAAACTCTCATATTTTAGCGAAGCAACATCTTATTTATTTTGGCCAAAAAGTGGTTCTATAAAAACAGTAAAACCACTGCGTTCACCCGCGTTCCTTTCCACCTCATTTTGAGGGTACCTCTTGCTTCAAGGAACATATTATATTATATCATCACTGAAATAATTTTGGGGCTGGGG
>CABFVX010004912.1:8908-22504 GCA_902151425.1 Timema shepardi
GTGTGTGTGTGTGTGTGAAAGATAGGTGGAATGGGCAAATGACAGGTAGGATGAGTGAAAGATATTTAGGGTGGAAAGTTATGAGCGCTTAGTAGTTCACCTAGATAAAAGTATCTCATTTAGTTGAAGACATAAAAACTACTTTAGAAAGTAGGATGACTTAAAAATAAGTACTAGCCCAATGATAACGTGTAGATCTTCTAGACCATTTTGATTTAATCAAATGTCGGCTCACAGTAGTTTTTTGCATTGGTCTTTTAAAAAGATTATAACTGTAGTGATTGAAATCTTAACATAATATAAACCCTGAACAACTGAATAGGTAAAACAAAATTTTAAATATATATATTTTGGGCATATTAATAATAGAAGTCTGAAAAATATAATATCCTGTTATAAGGGCTCATTACTGTTGATTACTTCTTAGTTAGAAAAAGTAGTAACACGAGGAAATAAACATTGTCTCCAAGGAAATCTGCTAAATCTCAGTGAAACTAAATGTGTGTGTTATTTGTTTCATAAATTACTTTTAAATATAATTTGATATACTATCTAATGTATCGAAAGGAACATTTGTACTTATTTCACACCTAGCCTTCATTAGATATTTTGAGATATTGAATA
This sequence comes from Timema shepardi, assembly GCA_902151425.1. Classification (NCBI taxonomy): domain Eukaryota; kingdom Metazoa; phylum Arthropoda; class Insecta; order Phasmatodea; family Timematidae; genus Timema; species Timema shepardi. The sequence goes on from CABFVX010004912.1 coordinate 9,533, forward strand.
ACACCATTTAATGCTCCCAAAACAACATGTAGCAAAAAATCTAGTTGTGTTAGAAATGTTTACTTATTATTTTAAAATCTGGGGGACAAAAGTTTTTATAAACACACCCTAGCTACCTAGGTCAGACCTAAGCAGCCTTATTATTGGTAACCCTACAAGTTTCTTAATCAAAGTCTTTTTAGATAACAAAATAACACAAAATAGTGAGAAGTTAAAATTTATGTCAAGAAAGCATTTTACCTCGCAAGCAATAGCCGAAGCTAGATTCGTGATCAAACTCAGCATTCACTTCTTGGGGTATGTTTTGCAAAGAGCCACCTTTGGTCTGGCGCTCTGTTATATAGGCACCATCTCGTTTCCTACGACGTCCCCCTGTACTAGCCCGAGCCCCACCAATCTCTCCAGACTTTATTACATGATGCTTCTGCTGACAGTCACTTTTCTTAGTTTCATCAGCTTCTGCCTCTTGAAGGAGCTCCTAAAATAAATGTGTCAATTTTACTAAATAAAATTCTAGTTAGTGGCTCTTAATTATGTCTATAGTAATATTTTGGATATTTAGTGTTAAAGTATAGCTGTAGCTTATACAATAGCGAATGAGAAATATGAGCTGTGTGTGTGTGTGTGTGTGTGTGTACATTTTCTTAGCACCACATCTTATTAACAGTTCGGGTTAAACACCTATGTAATAATTATACTAATATTCTAGGAATGAGGAAGGCTAAATTTAGATTAAATGTACTCATTTGCTTGGGGAGAATTGAAAACCATTTAGAGAAAACCACTCTAATTACACCTGACCGGGATTAGCACCCTAATCTCCAAGTCATGGGCAGTCTAGTCTGTTCTAAGAGTAGCATCATAACCATGCAGCCACCAAAGTGGGTTGCTGTGCATTAAATTTTGTATGAATAAAAGGATAAAAAAATAATGTAGCCACATATGATTAATTTTGTTGTGCACCACCCATATCTTACTATCTGCTTAGTAATATATCATATCTATATTAGTGGGATAGAGAAGAGGAATGTACATTTTGTCTAAATTCTACCCACATTTTGGTGGACGGAGAGTGGGCAGCTATTTATGAAAATCCTTTTTCTTTTCACCCAAGCCAAATTCCAGCCCTGAATTCCCCGAATATATGTGAGTAGGCCTAAAATGTAGGCCAAACCATTTTAGGCTAAATAACTTTAATTTATAGAAATCAATATGTATATACAATTGAAATCAATTGTATATAAAAATCTCATTCATTCATTATCAATTCATTCAAAGAGGTCAAATAATTCATATTACGTTCATTTTAGGCTAATTGACATTTGATAAAATTTATTTTGGGACTAGTTACCTTTATTTGTGTTGGTTTGATACTATTAGGTGAAGTGCAACATACTTAATTAGTGGGTACTACATTTTCAAATATATTTATCTTCCTTGTGGTTGTCATTGGCAAGTAAGAAGTAACTCCTAGTCATGTGACTGCTAATAATTTGACAAGGAGACATTTGTGAATGAAATTTTCCAACTTGTGTAAAAGGTGTACAAAATAAGAGAAACCTTTTTCTACCACTTTTACACTTTTTAAGCTGTGGCATTTGGGCATATTAAGATATTTTACATAATTTTCTTTAATAAATTTTTAAGTGTTATATTTAATAATACAATTATGTTAATTCTTTTTAACATCATGTCTTACTCAGGTGATATACAAATTATTATACATAAGGCCTCACTAACATGAAGTTCAGTTGTTTTTTTCATATGGCCTCTATTAAATATCAGTTATTTTACCAGATAATTAAGTTGTTTGATAGCTTAGCTCTGTTGATTGCATGTCTTCCGAGAATGATTCAAGAATCCCAAATTTTCTTACTAACATGGCTGAAAAATTATCAAATTGTAGTTGGTAGCCCCATAGTGGAATTCAAAACACCCAATACCCTAAAGAAATTATCAAGATTTCTGGGAATGGTGTCTTTTTTTTTTTTACAGATTCATTCCGAATTTGGCTTCTGTAGCAGAACCTTTATACAAATTGCGAAAACAAAAAGCTATTTTTAATTGGAACGACGAGGGTGACCAAGCTTTCACACAACTAAAAAAAAAGCACTTACTCCGGCGCCCATTTTACGGATGGCATATTTTGACAAGTCCTTCATCCTTTAAACTGACACTTACTCTTCAGGCCTTGGAGCTATGCTAGCTCAAAGAATGGGTCAAATACTACCAGTAGCGTATGCTAGTCGTACTCTACACCCCCACGAATTTGAAGCTCTTGCTAAAGTATATACTATAAACAAATTCAGACCATATTTGGAATCACAACAGTTTAAATTACACACTGATAACTCGGCTGTAGCATGGCTACTTAAAAATCCACAGCAAATAGGTAAGATAGCACGTTGGATAACTCAACTACAAGAACTTAGATTTAACATCGTCAATATAAAAGGCAAGGACAAATGCACTCTCCAGGATGTTTGAAGAAGAAACAATAGAAAGTTACAACAATGTTTTGAATATTAGATTTTTAAGGCAAATACCGGAAAAATAAACATCCAAAAAATCAGAACAGCAACGAGACCAAGAAATAAGTAAGATAATTGAAAGAATATCAAATAAAGAGAATATCACTAATTATAAAATTCTGAATAATATTTTATATTACAAACAATTCACTAAATCTCAATGAAAATATATGTGCCAAAATCTTTTCATAATGTTCCATTTCAGTATTACCACATTTTGCAGTTGGAGCACATCTAGGGATCGCCGAAATCATCATTTTTGTATGCAAGCAGTTTTTTTTTTGCATGGTATGGACAGAAACATATGTGATGTTAGGTCATGTGATATTTGTTTACGATCCAAATCGGGTCAAAATGATAAATACGGATACTTGTCATCAACAGTATCAGAATTTCCAATGCAACGTTTGTTTATGGTTTTTTTGCCTCATTACCCAGATCTAAAACTGGTAATAAATACATTATTACGGTGGTGGTGGACGGATTTTCTAAGTTTGTGTGGTTCTTGTCACTAAGTAAATCTACCGCTGGGCAGACTGTACATGCTTTACAAAATAACGTTTTCAAAAACTTTGGTTTAACTTGTTTCATAGTTTCAGAAAATGTTTCTCAGTTTACTTCTCACGTCTTATAATTTACAGTGGCTACAAATTGCCTTCAACAATGTCGAAAATAGTAGTCATAAATATACGCCAGCAGAATTGTTATTAGGCCATGACCTTCTGGCGCCCCTGAATCTTAAATGGTCTTTACTAGTAGTACAAAATGGAAGACCAGTAGGTACCTCCCTCCACATGTGGACTAACCCTCTTAAAGAGTTAAAATGGGCACAAGCTCGCGTTAGTAACTCTACAACAAAGACAGACATCTGATTCCTTATAAAGAAGGTCAACAGGTAGTTTACAAATCCATTAGATTAATGATAAGGCTGCAGGTATTGCGGGTAAATTAAATTTTTGCTGGTCAGAGCCAGTTATCAACAAATTTTTAAGCAATGTAACAGTTCAATTAGTAGATGCTAAAAGTGGACTACCTTTGTGCCGCGCTCATGTTTCACAACTCAAACCATGTCCTGTTGGGGTAAGACTGTTGGGATAGGTTTTATTGTTGTTGTTAGCCTATTTCTAAGCATTCACCTGCCATGGCATCTTTAGACATGTACTCTGATAATAATGAGTCTCTTGCATCTGTATCTAAGTGTCAATATTAAGTACATTATACTCAAGATTGTATTATAATAGTAAAGGTTTACACATGGTTAACATAAGTGTTGATTTGTATATTGCATACCTCCTCCATCTTATTATATTTATGAACAACAGTTGTGACCAACACTCGTGCCCCTCATAAAACTATTATAAAATGATTGTTGGAAAAATTTCATTAGGTTAGTAAATGTCCTATATAATAAAACCATTGTTAGAAGAATTTCATTAGATTAATAATATTCAATAATTGCTTTTTTTTTTTGTCTTTCAAATATAATGATATATAAAATGTTTATCAGTGTAAAACAATACATATAATATTTATGTGCGGTAATACTATATAACCATTGTAATGTTTATATCAGATATAACAGAGGTTATGAATCCTAATTTAGACTAAACACCTACAAATTAATATATATTATGTCTTAATATTTTCGTATATTTTAACTAGTCAGAGTAGGGGCCTTCTCGCGTCCATTCAAGTTTTTATCCTTCTACAGACATTTACAATTGCATTATTTATTCATGTATATATATATAGTGATTGTATTTACTCTGATGTTTATGTATAGTGTATCATGATACACAAAGGGTGTATATTGTTATGCTGTCAGCTATGTAATGTACTATCCAAGTTATAGCAGTTAAGTTTAGCTCAATATTTGTGCTTGGGTATGTGTGTATGTAGAGTATGACGTCATACTCTACTATAACCCGCGCTCTTGAATTCTGAGCCCGTTATGTGTAGTGCTAGGGGACAGGTCACGTGGTCTTACTCCCTGGCTTCTACGCTTGCGGGACCACAATTCAACTACATTCACTTTCTACATACTTTAACTTTTGTTCAGTCACTAACCGAGTTTGAGTCAGTCGAACAGGACAGTGCTTGCTTGCACGTGAAACCAAATACTTGTATCAGGCATTGTTCTTTGTGGATCAGTTATAATTATAACGCAAACCTGTAAACTTGTTATGTTTCAGGCATTGTTCTTTGTGGATCAGTTATAATTATAACGCAAACCTGTAAACTTGTTATGTTTGACAAAGGATTTCAGTCACAAATTAATAAACATTCAATAACCTGGCATCAAATATTGTTCTTTATTAACCAGTGGTTATAACCAAAAACAATACACTTCCAGTAACCAAGTGGTTAAAATGTGTAATGAACAACCAAACAAACAAGAAGGTAACAAGAAACCAACGAAAGACTAAAGAAGGTTGTAATATATATCTCATAAGATATCTTATTCCATAGTAATAATATTAAACATAGTAAAAATAATACAATATTCATAATGGTAAATAACTTAAGCCTTTTAAATTAGCTATAAATCACAAGAATGGTGTGTTAGTTTACACTTTTAACTCCAAAATTAGTAGGTAGTTGTTTGTGATAATGCTTTTAGTGGCAGTGATTATATTCGTGACATATTTACTATAAATTATAAGACAAACAAGACTTCTTGTTATTAATTTATTTTTGGGGGGAAGAGGAATCGTCCCAATTTCACAATAATGAAGTTTTGGCTCTATCCAATGTTTAATCCTAGATGCTTGGACTTAAGGTGTAAAATTTTTTAAACTGTCTCTGAGAGCTTGTGCGTTGACTTAAAATCCACCCCACTCATTTTTATACTTATATATGATGGATGTGGGTTGGAGAACAATGAGGATTTTCAAATCTCATTATTATGGTGATTAAACCAGTTGGAGGAATGGAGCCAATTTCAGATGTTAACTTGTCGCACACCATTTTAGTTGTCATAAGCAGTGGAATTAGCACCATTTTACTTTCATCAGTGAAACATGTCTTAAGAATGGTAGTTCCATTATCACTATGTAGCAGTTATTTTGCACTCGTTTCAAATCTCTCTCATCATGGCTTGGTTCCAAAGCAGTAACATGATAAAGCTGTGCTATAGAATTTTTAGCTAAGTGCTTCCGAGTTGAAAAGGAAACCTCCAGGTGCTTTCCCAACGATATGATCGGGGAGTAATGAAAATGTGAGAAAAGCTGTCCTTCAAAGCCAACAGAAAGGAAAAAGCTGACTTAAAAATGTCCGTGTGAAGTCTGCTTGGATTATTATTAGCATTATTATTAGCACTGCGTCTTACTACCCGTTCGGGTTATACGCACTTACGCTAATGTGCAATGGTAGGGTGAATGTGAGATGAAATGGAGGACCTACAGTTTAACGTGGAATCCGAACCACGGTGGAGGCCTGGCATTCCCCACATTCACAAGATGTCTTGTCAGAGGTGAAAGAAGGGTTTGTTATTCAGATAAATCCGTGCCGGGACCGAGGATTGAACCCCGGCCGCCAGCATAGAAGTCTGACACGTCTGCTTAGAAATTTGCACGTTGGTCCAGGCTGTACAAAATGGTGGTTGTTCAAGAGTTAGATATTCAGGACCTCACTACTCGTTGGAATTTTACTGAACTTTATCTTAGGATTATGGGTGAGGAAATTTTGGGCAGTGCTACTCTAATGGTGGTCCACGGGCCGGTGGGAGCTGGTCCGTGGCCAGCAACCAAGAAAAAAAGTTGTTTTTATTAATAGTTAAAATGTCCTCAATAGAGCCACAGTTTGATAGAATGTGCAAAAATAAGCAAACTCATTTGTCCCACTAAGTGTGATATTAAGTTTTTTCTTTAATATCAATAAAAATTTGCTTCTATAAAAATAATATTTTTATACCTACTCCACAAGGTATTAACTTTTCACCAAGCTGGCCCCTGGGTGCCACTGAAAAAGTGACAGGTCCGGCACGGTAAAGTTTAAGTAGCACTGATGTAGGGAACATTCTGCTTTTGACAGTTGAGAATCCAAAATAGCTCTATCAGCATTCTCTTCACGACAACGAGAGAGTGATTGTTGTGGGGTAGCATCATAGGAGGTTATAGACCCTTACTTCCTTGAAAACAGTGGAAGTGAGACAGCTACAGTGACGTTAGATTCCTACGTTGAAATTTTATGCGATCCATTTCTGTGGCCGCATGGTTTAAGTCAGCGGTTCCCAAACTTAATTGTTACAGGATCCGCATTGTTTAAACAAATTTCGCAACACACCTAATGTGTATATAGCCAGCCTTCTATATAATCTTATCTCAATCCTGTTGAAAAAGGCGAACTTTCATTCAAAACATATACACAAAAAGACTGTGATAGGTAATCCTAATGTGAAAGTGGAATAGTCATAACTCAACTCTTTTTTAATACTTAAGAAAAAGTACATTTATTAATGAATGTATAACAAAAAATAACATTTTTAAACAAAAATGAAAGGATTTTAAATTGAAACGCACATTAGGCTTTATACAATAATTTAGCTTACATACTGAATGATTTTTGAGCATATATCACGTATATTTACTTAAATGTGATTTAAATACAAAATTTTTTAATACATAACTTGAATAGTTTAATAAAGTTGAAAAACAAGCTTAAAAGTCAATGCTATTTATGGCATTGTTTTGCACCAATGAGAGAGTCTATATCAGGGTTGAAACTTGATAGTTTTAGCCTCAAATCGCTCTCCATACAAAGTCTGTTACTGTATTTGTTTTTCAAAAACAACAAACTTGAAAAGGCACGTTCACACAAATAATTTGTAAAAAGCCCCATCATGTGTCACAATGCTTGTTTTGATATTTCTGGGTAGTCTCCTCATACATTTATCCAGAATGGGATTAAGCTCGTTTATTTGAAAACCGTTTTAAAAGATGAATCACATGATAACCCAAAGAGTCTTCTTCAGCTGATGCCAGTTTCACTTTTTTTAAATGATCCTCTTCAAAGGGATTTCAGATCCATTGGTTCCCCTCATAAATTTTAGGAAAGTAGCTCCTAAAACAATGGTCATTACTAATTATTTGCCTTAACATAAAAAAATATTGCCTCGTTATAACATTTTTTGATACATACATAAGTTTTAATAAATTAAGAGGTAATAATTTTATTTATATAAACAGAAGAAACTTTACAACATAGTTATAGTACATAAAAAATTACCTAAAAAATATTGCTACTGAGAATTGACTGACAATATAAATTACCTGAGCCTAGAGGCCAATGATTCGAGGTGCGCCTTCAAGGTCTTTGCAGTTTCCTCATAAATTTTAATTTTATAGGTCTCCAAGAAGTCATGAAGACTGGAAAAACATTGAAGCAATTTTCCTCCACTCTATGGGCTCATCTTTCAAGTTTTTTAATAATTGCTTCTATTCTATCCTGCACATAGAACTTGTGGACGTACTTACCTTTCAGTGTTAAGTTAAGGACAATGAGAGCATTTAAAATATATGCCAAATATGCAAGTCTTTTTAACCAGTTCTCGTCATTCACACATGTAAATTGGCTAAAAGATTTTGTGTCACTATCATCCTCCAATAAAAACATTCTAACTTCGTTCCAGAGTTATAATAATTATGCCAACACTTTACCCCTCGACAGCACGCAAACTTCACATTGAAGGAGAAGTTGTTTGTGTTCAGTGCTCATTTCGTCACACAGGATATCAAAGAGTTGAGTTTTTAGGCCATCATCTAATAAAGTTAACAAATTTCGCAGCATAGTTAAGAGATTTATTTAGGCATTCATCCGGCCTTTTACTGCAAAAGCCTTTTTATGCACACTGCAGCACTATCCATTGTCAAACTTACACATTTTGACAAATCAATCTCATTTCCTTTTTAAAAAATGTTAACACATTTAAAATCTCTTCTCCAGTCGTTCTTGTGGGCGAAGGCTTGCAAAAGAATATTTCTTCTTCCACAGACCCATTAAGCTCAAAACTAACAAAGGCTAATAAAATAGCCTGACTAGGGCAGCAACATTTGTGCTTTCATCAAGCTGCAATAAAAAATACTCACTTCGCTTCAGAGTTGTAATCATAGCTTCTTAACATCATTGGACATTTCTTTGATTCTTCTTTTGACTGAAGTGTTTGATAGAGGGATCTCACTTATTATTTTCCTACACTTTTCATCAAACAAAGCGTTTGATATTACTTTTGCCGCGAGTAAAATAAGTACCTCTCCCATGGTGTGAACTGCCCCCTTTTTGGCTATTAACAGGAATAACTGGTAAGACTCTATGGTAGCTTGTTTGTTTTGTTGACCTGACATGGACTTTTCCATTATAAATTTTGTCAAATTATCATTTGGCTGCTCACGATCCAGTCTTAAACCACCTCTCTAAATTGACACAAAATCTAAACTCAAGTTAAAACCACAAGTGGATGTAAATATCCCAACTGCTCACTCTCACAATCAGAATAAGACTGACACAACTCAAAGACAAACAACAAAAGTGCAGGAAGGAGCGTGGGCACAGACGCCATCTGACGAGGGAGTGTGTCCAGCACACAGAGTAACTAATATTAGACAGAGATGAGAGTATGGGACTGACTGTTTAGTAAAACATTGTATTTTCAAGTACCTAGTTGTTTATTTTATATTCTTTCAAGATTTTTTTTCTCTTTAAAGTAGTACCATGTGTTTGTTATATTTTTACAGCAGACAAAATTATTAATATATTTTTGTAGACCTGACTGCTCGTTCCGCGACGCGCCAAAACATCGCCCACAGCCCACAGTTTGGGAACAGCTCGTCTAAGGCACTACTCTCACAGTAGATTAAATTATGGGGATATCGAAGTTCGAAGCTCGGTCAGGTGTAATGAAGGTGGTTTTTCCTAAATGGCTTTCCACTTTCCCTCCATGCATATGTGGGTACACTTCCAATAAATAAAAACTTCCTCAGCCCTAAAGACATTAGTGTAATTAGTAGATAAGCGTATAACCCCAAAAGGTAGTAAGATGCGGTGCTAAGCAAAAAAGATCTACACAACTTCAATGAACCAAAATATTGTCATCAAGGAATTAATCTTAACACTGTATGGGTCAGCTCATAGCAACAATTATTGAGTTGCATGGATTGTTTCCAGGAACTGTGGTTTTAAGGAATGGTGTGTTTTATGGACTGTACGTTTTTTGTACTTAGCCTCCTGTGACTACTGGCTATAAGACTACCTTAAGAGTAGTGTGTATATCACTAGACCCAGAAGCATTGAGGAACTAAAACAAATAGTAAGATAAGAATGTGCATTTTTGAGGAGAAATGATCCAAATAGTGATGAGAAATCTTCGAGATAGACTGTAAAAGTGTGAGGAACGACAGGTGACATCTCAGTGAAACAATTATTTAAAACATAAATGGCATCAAGTGTAGTTTCTAGTGATAGTTATCATTAAATCTTTACTAATATAAGAGGCTGCTATTCATTTTTAAAAAAATCATCAGGTTATTTTGCCCCTGTATAATACTTCCTACAGGCCTGTCAACCTAAATTATTACTAAGGCATAAGAATCCTAAACAAAGTTCATGCTCAAAGCTAATATATTCGACTTATTGGATTATAAGTATTAAGCATTTTTTGCTTGCATTAAGGATCTTATTTTAACTTTTCTAAGAATTCTAAAAAAGGCTCTTTATCCTATTATCTTATATGTAAACAGAAGACTCACATTATTCATAGATATCCCCGTTTGAATATACTGATATTTTATCTTGAATTTAGGCAAGAGAATCAAATTTGATACTAAAACCTAAGGGCCTGGCAGCTGAAGAATTGTTTAGTATTACAATATTTCATGTAGAAGTAAATCACTGTTAAAATTGTGAGTGTCAAGATAATGACTTCCTTGTTCTGCATTGTTTGATTGTCAGTGAATATGTTTTGAAAGTAATACACAGATAATTAATAACCCTGAAATCCTTAGTAAATGACTTTATTGCTCTAAAGACACTTGTCACCTCAGAGGTTCAATTATTGGTCAATTGGCTTATCAGTGTTTAATCATGAGAGACATCAACTAAATTTACAATATAAGGGGGTCATAAACCATTATTTAAAAGACAATGAATGGTGAGGAGTGGTGTGTCAAATCCAAAAATGCCAGTAAGAATTTAGTACAGTGAATATCTAAGATACCATCTCCTCCCTGTAGGTCTGCTTTCACAGAGCAAAAGCACTAATCATTGGCCCTTTTACAAAGTTAAGCACTACCTCGTATATCTTTGAGAAAGAAAGGAACTGCACAGCAGACCTGTGACAAAGTAAAGCACTACTCAGTACCACTTCAACGTAATAAAACCTTACTCAATGTCACTTCAACAAAGCAGAGCCCTATTCAGTATCCAGCACTACTTAATAGAACCTTAAAAGATTAAAGCACTACTAGGTAGACCTTTGACATAATAAAGCACGTTGACAAACCAGGAACAACTGTGTCAACCTTTGCCTTGTTGAACACTTACTTTTTTATAATAAGGACTAAAAAACAAAGCAGCCAACATTAAAATAATAATGTACCAGTATGCAAGATGTTTTTGAGTGTATAATGATTTGGCAAATTTGGTTGAAATAAGTCGCAAAATTAGGTTTACCTTTGACCAACTTTTCAAACTTTTATTTTTATATTATTACCATAAATTGTGGATAAAATTGGCCGAGACAAAGTCATAATGTACCTATTAATAAAGCTCAAATGATTATGCCCCTTCTAAGTGTAAGCCAAGTTTCATTAAAATCAAAGAAATAAATTTTTTTAAGGTTAAATTTATAGACTTAGATATTAAGATGTCAATTTTAGTTAGCTATTAACCTAGTTCAAGCATACAAGCACCAGTAAATGTAAGGGGGGAAGGGGGGGTGAAGAGAAGATGTGATCATAGTACCAAATATAGCTGAAATCTTCAAACATGATTTACTCTTAGTCAACTCTTGCTTCAAAACTGTGGATTGTGGAGTTAAAGGGCAGAATGAATAAGTGACTGAAATACACACACAAACACACAAAAGTTGTATGCTTTCTTAAAATTAAAATTGAATTAAAAGAGATATTTAAATTTAAAATTCAGATTTTAATATCAAACCTTCACTATTATCAAATAGGTGTTATTTATAAAAATTAAAATAACTTAAGTCTAAAATGTGTTGTACCTCACATGGTCTAGTTATTGCACACTTGGTGATCCGACATAACGTGCTACGCACATGTTGTGTAAATACAACCCCTTGTGTGACCTTTACTCGCACACGGTTTATCCACGTCCACGCGCCGCCATGTTACGCCCTCACTACCCTCCCTCTTGTCTGTAATCAACAGTCTCGCCAACCTCACGAAATAAGTTTCAGTGAGTCTCTAACACTCGGCCATCCTGTAGCACTCATCGTCCTCGAAGTCTGTTCACACATGTAATTTACAAATACAGTCTCAATTAACCCTTAACCTATCTTATTACTATATGATGATATATATATATATACAATGTAATACTAATCACAACACTCCAGTGACAAAATCGTTTAGGTACTTGGGCAGACGCCTTTCTCGAATAGGTCGAGTCCTTGGATTGTCTCTTCCAGTTTCATCAACATCAGAACTGTCTGAAGATGTCACAGGACTACTATCAGGTTTAGTTGTCTTCAGCTCCGATCCAATTGCCCTATCCACTTCCGACTCATCACTCACAGGTTCACCATAATCATTCTTGTCTTTGTTACCCCATGACTTGAGTTGAGAAACGTGTGCAGTGGTGGCATAGTGTTTCTGTTTAACATCTCCTGTCAATTGACTAACTCGATAAGTGTTGCCATCTGGGAACACTTTCAGCGCCGCAAGAGAACCTCTGTACTTTGACTGCCCTTTTGTTGGTTCGCCAGTATACACTGGTGCACGGCGCATCATCACTACTTCTCCAATGTCAAAACTTGGATGAGTATACCTTTTCTTATCAAAATATGCCTTCTGGTGGAGCTGTTCTGCCATGATTTTGTTGCGTACTGCAGGCGGTAAGTACGTGCTGTTTCCAGGTACGTCGATGAGACTCCTAAGTGCTCCATCATGGTGCCGAGGTCGATACCCAAGAAGTGCCTCAAAGGGTGATATCCCCATCGTCTTGTTGATAGCAGTGTTGAGGTCACGTTGAATCTTCTTCAAATTCTTATCACAGTCCTTTAAGTCCGCCCGCTGAGATGACACAGATATCATTGGTGTCAAGGTTCGGTTCACTCGTTCTACCTGCCCATTGGCTTGGGGGTGCCTGGCAGAGTTTAGTACATGATATATTCCACGTGAAACACAAAATTCTTCGAATAAATGTGAAGTGAAACACGTTCCTCAGTCACTGATTATTTTCTCAGGTAGACCACGCTCATAAA
>CABFVX010004912.1:26342-58004 GCA_902151425.1 Timema shepardi
ATATATATATATAAATTATTTAAACGTTTTCCACGCTAGCAAGATGGCGACCACGGCGTACCCACGTTTTCAAGTCTTATTTTATCGCTTATCCTCCATGACAATTTGTCTATTTTATTTATTTTTTATTAGCAATTGCAACCCATTAATATTACTATTTAAATTCAAGACACGTACTTTAATGAAATTTATGAATGTTTATCAAAAACTTAGATAACGCGTCAGGTGTTTTATGCCATTAAACACAAGGGATACCGGTTACGGGTTTAACGAAGAAATTGATATTTTTTTTGTGTGTTCATTCCAATTCTGATTTGTTGTACCTCACATGGTTTAGTTATTGCACATTTGGTGATCCAACCTAACATGTACTATGCACATGTTGTTTAAATACAACCCCTTGCGTGACCTTCACTCGTACACGGTTTATCCACGTCCACACGCCGCCATTTTATGCCCTCACTGCTCTCTCTCGTCTGTTATCACCAGTCTCGCCAACCTCACGGAATAAGTTTCAGTGAGTCTCTAACATATGGTTAATGATAAATTATAATTTAGAAGAAAATGATGGTAGCTTTAATTTGAAATTATTGTATATTTAACCCTTTCCCTGGCGCAGGTGTTGAACAATGGCTATGTTTGCCCGAACATTCCCTTGAGCGGGGACAAATTAGGGTTTCAATGCAATAAGTTATTGTAATGCCATCTGTCAACTACTGTACTTTTAGCTAATTCATATTTAAGTTGATAGATGGAGTTAACAGTTCAAGAATATATTTTGACCATGAATAAAGTAATAAATGAGAAAAATAAATGAGTATAGAAAATATTTGAGTAGAAAACTAGATGCCAGGTCTGCTCGGATAGCTATGCTACCTGCTCGCCAGAGAATGGGTTCACATTCAGTAGGATTTTGGTAGGAAGAACCGTTTAGAAACATATAAACATATTTTTTGGTGGTCAACATTGATAATATTTCACTATGTTATTAATATAATTTTATAGGTGTTGATTAAATTTATTGAAGGCAACAGTTAGATCACTTGATGACATATTAATATATAAGAATTGTTTTGGTAACTTTTGTAACTGTCAAATACTGTCCTTCGTACCAAAAATCCTACTATGGCTATAATTATTTATTATAGCTATCTCATTTCTATATGTAGGATGAATCAGGTTAGTTGTGCCAGTCTAGTGGTATTTTTTAAATAAAAAAGATGACTTAATGTCATATATAAGCTAGTAAAATCTATATTTAATAGTTCTTTTTTTATTTCAAATGTGTATCATGTGAAACATTCACTTTATATTTATAACCAGGTGCCCCAATAGGCCAATGTTTGATATAAAGGTGGTACCTCTATAATGTTCAAAAGGAACAATCATTTAAAGTATTCTGTTGCCAACATAGTAGACTAGACAAGAGGTTCCCAAATTTTTTAGACCAAAGGAGCTCTTAGAATAAAAAGAATACATAATGGAACCCACATTAATTTGTTTACACCATATTATGTTCATTATAAAACAAAAGTTAAGTTGTACAAGTATTAAAGGATAAAACAAAAAGAAATAATCACATGTTCTTTCTGCGCCTTTGACAAATGTCCTTTATTCGGATTTGAAACAATTGGCAGTACCAATTTACTGATGCCTTATAGTGTGGAAACCCAATAAGAAATTCTAAAATTGCCTGAGGCAACTATGGCAGAACCCAAGGGCTGGAGCACAGTATGAAAAACGCTTGTCTAGCTATTATTTAGCCATTTTGAGAGTTAAGCTTAAGAATTCCATTTCAAAAGCAGATCTTAGAACGGCAGTATTATGATATTGATATTTTCACATAAGGATAAATATATATCCTTATTTTCTTAGGGGCTAAACATTTAACTGCTCTACGCAATAGATACCAAAAAAACCTTATTAGAAGTATGAGTTATAAAATGATAAATGTGTATTACTAATTTCTAACTTATTTTCATTTAAAGCAAAGAAAATACACTCAAGCTCCTCATACTTTAAAAGGAAAATTTTAACTATAGCAAGTTTTGCCACAAATAGTAGCAACATTAGTCTATCAATTATATAAGGAAATAAAACACTTCATATGTATATGTGCAAGAAAAGGCAAGCTTAGTTCAAATATTATGACAATGAGATCAAAAAAGGTGAATTTAAAAAAAAAACTTTTCTGAAAATGCTAATGCCTGGAAGAATGACTCAAAACTGCTGCAAAAAGAGGAGAGGGTGACTGGCGCCTTCCAATAATCTCACATTAATCAATCAGTAAGAGAACAAAAATTTCCATCAAAGATTCATAATATGGTGCGATTAAAATATATACTGTGTTTGGTTAAAAAAGCATATTATAAAAATGGTAGATACACACAAAAAAAAATTGTTAGAAACTTATCAAAAGGTGAATTACTTTATTTTTTATAACCAAAGAAACTTTACTACGAGAAGCAAAAACAAAGGTATCATTATTAAATTAAGATACAAGGATTTAAATTAGTGATTAACAAAGTCATGTGACATAAGAAAAGTACCACAACAGTTCCCTTTCGCAACTACCTGGGTTCATCCTGCACAAAGCAAATAACTTATTTACCCTAAAAAGATCCGATTTGCCTTCTCTGTCTTTGGGACACTTGTATGTTATAGCTTCATCCAATAATGCTTTCAGCTGGCCATCATCTAGTGTAGAAACACCACAATTTTCCTCAGGAGAAACTTTTTCTTCTTCATCAACAAATTTCCTTCTTGAACCTTCCTGAAAAATAATATCTTTATGTAAACACTGTACATGTTGACTTTTATAAGTGCTTTTTTCAACATGAAGGAGCTCTAACTTAACATTTTATGTAAATAAATAGAACTAAACTCAAACTTTTATATAAAACCACACACTTAATATACTGTATCATCATTGTTTAAAGTATTTAGTATGAACTTTTTGAACCAAATTATTATATCAGCACACAACTAACTTATTAACTAAATTAAATCTAGAACAGACAGTACAGTACCCAGCCCCTGAATGTTAAATGATAACTCTCCACTTAATATAGGCTTGTATCTATGTTTGTACTAACTTTGCTTATTCTAGCTTAACTTTAGAACAATCAAAATAACGCTACTTTTTTAAAACTTAGTGAGAACAAAATTCAATTTCAGTGATAAATTTTCAGAAATCAATAAAAATCAAGAATGGGTCCTCAAGTCAGTTGGCTGGAGCATTACCAATGAGCTGGTTTAAGTTTTACAAATTTAAAACTAAATTAAATAAGCAAGCCCTGACATTTCATCTCCTGATTAATAAATACCAAAGCATTCTGAGTGTTCACTATCAAGTAGATTAAAAGTTCAAAAATAGCATAAATTCACATTAAACGATGTATTTGTCCATTTGGTCAAAAAATTATTGTATTAAATGGTACAAATAAAAATATATTGGTTGTTTTGCTTGCAAGAAAATATAACAAGAGATATAAATCCATTAAAATTTGGTTTAGTGGTAAGGTTACATAGGACCTACATTAGTTATGCTATTTAGCCACAAGGATGTCCACCAGAAGTGTGGTGTTGGATCACATGACTATGTAATGTGTTTAACTTGGAGTTGATGGTAATTAGCGTGGCAATTGTTTATCTCAGCAGGATGAAAAGTCGTGGACTGAGACCAGATTTACGTGAAGTAAACATTAATACAGCTATGTGCATGTAGATTAATATAGCTCCTTGCATGTATGTTGACTGTAATTTATATTTGATAGGTTGTCAAGAGAATGATTCTTTATCAAGAATTTAATAATGATTTTGTAACCGAATTATTGAGTGTTCCACCTGTGAGGTATATGGAAATGTCGTGAAGTGTGATGTGTATTATTGACAATGGGGGGAAAGGAAACGTTCCTTAATACAGGAATTGGACCTCAGATGGTTACTAGATTTTCAGCATAGAAGGAGACATCTAAGAATCTCGAATGGACCTCTAAGATTAACACGATTCCATACAAAACAGTGTGAAGAAAGATAAAGGAAGGACGAGAAATGTGTCCCCAATAAATGAGTGTCAACGTAGGGATTGGAAGGGATAAGAGGTGTCACAGAATAAAAAGGGTGGGGCAGATCATCTAATAGTGTCTAGAACAAGTCTTTCGCCAACCAATTACATAGCAGAGAATGTGCGTGTAAAAATTTCTTTCTCATTCTCCTGCTGTTTAGAAGCAATAGGAACAATAGTTATAAGCTTATGTGGCCACATAGTCTAAGGCATCATTCTCATAGTAGACTAGAGTGTTGATGATGGGCAGATCGAGGTTTGAATCTCCATTGAGTATACCGAAGGTAGTTATTCCAAATTATTTTCCACTCTTCTTAAATGCAAATGTGGGTACTACACATCCTCTAAATATAACCATCCTTTTACCTTAAAGTATTAGCGTAATTAGTACACAAGTGTATAATCCGAACAGGCAGTTAGGCACAATGCTAAAAAAAAATCACTTGTGTCAATTTTAAATAATAAATAGATACTTAAATGCTACCCAGTTTGTTGGCAATGAAGTGTCAGTGTTTGTCGCAAACACCTCTGATGTCACCAGTGTGCCAGAGTGAAAAGCCCCAAGGATTTAAAATGAGTTTTAAAAAATTGCATTGAAAAATGTATATGTTTAAGAAAAAAGGGACTTTTTTGCAAAAAAATACATTTGTTATTTGGCCAGTATTTACATGTCGCTTGGTGGCTTCAAAGTTACTTGAAAATTTAGCTTAAGAGATCATTGTCACTATTTCTTAATAATATGATTATTAGTTTGTTTTATTATCTTATGTAAATAGAAAGTCAATTTTATTGAAAGAACACTGTTTAGATCTCCACCCTAGTCATTTAATATCCACTTCTCCCTCAGATTACATGTAAAAAAACTAGCTTGTGCAGGAATTGGTAGTTTTCTAGCAGTCTGTGATAATGCGCTTGAGTGTGTGTGAATGTATTTTGAGTTTAGTGAATTATCATGGCCATTCTTACAAGGAGAAAGACCACAATTTATCTTATAAAAAGTTTGAAGCACAGACAATTATACATATGCTATGATGGTAGCAATGGCAGTGAGGTAAGCCAAGATACAGCATTTAAGTACTACAAGTATTCACCAGTTAAAGCGCTTCCAGAGAATAAACATAAGAATTTAATACCAACACCCCAAAGCTGTCAAATGCTTTAGATAGAACCAGGATGAGTTATTGTAAAGCTACATTCATCCTAGCAATTGTAATACAGAGTTTGATACAAAACCTATAATATGTTAATAAGTCATTCCTCCATTCAAAGAGCTTGAGGATGCACCCCATAAATACTAGATAAACTAAATAAATTTAAAGCTTCGAATTTTACTGGACAATGGGTTCACAAACATCCACAGGATCTTACATATTAGGATACAATGAGTGGTTAAGGGGTTTTTTTAGCACCGTGTCTTACTACCTGTTCAGGTTATATGCAAATCAAATATTGTTAACCCCATTGGTACCACAAGCAACACTGGACAAACACAGGACACTTGTATTTGTTTGGGGAAAAAAACCAACGGGAAAAGTCTAAATTTTTGTCATACCATCACAGTCTAGAAATCATGCATTCCATTGTAGCGGGTGTTACATTTGCATGTATTTTAAATTGAATTAAAATAATTTCTCACCTTTCAAATATATATTTATGGTGATTGGGATGCATGTTAAGATAAACTTAGAACATAATAAAACTTAGAATTCAATATCTAAGCTATTTACATAAAGTTATAAAATATATTAAGCATTACAAAGTGCAAAATCATTATTTGTTTAATCCTACAATGTATACAATTCCACATACAATAGTTACAGTACAACATTTATTTCAAAACTATGCTGTCTAATTTAAATATGTTTTCGTCAAACATGGCCTAGGACCCAAACACATTTAAAAAATTCATCAATATTTTTATCACATTAATAAAATACCTTGTCACCTTTCATTTTATTATTATTATTAGCAGCGCGTCTTACTACCCGTTCGGGTTGTACGCACTTACACTAATGTGTAATTATAGGGTGATTGTGAGAAGAAATGGAGGACCTACAGTTTAACGTGGAATTCGAACCACGGTGGAGGCCTGGCATTCCCCACATTCACAAGATGTCTTGTCAGAGAGTGAAGGAAGGGTTGGTAATCAGATAAATCTATGACGAGACCGAGGATTGAACCCTGGCCACCAGCATAGAAGTCTGACAACGTACCCCTAGACCGCCAGGTCACCGCTCCTTTTTCTAAAGTCTCATGCATGTCCAAGTATTTTTTTAGCATCACGTCTTACCGCTTAATGGGTTATATGTCTATGTACTAGTTATGTTGATATGATAGGAATGAGGAAGGTTGAATTTAGAGGAGTGTACCCATATGTGCATGAAGGGAGAATGGAAAACAAATTAGGAAAAAACACCTTGAGTGCAGCCGAATACTATTCATACACCGATCTTCCCATTATTGGCAGTCTAGCTTATTGCAAGAGTCATGTCTTAGACCATGCAGGCACCAAAGTGTGTGTAGCCTTGTTTTAAAACATTAAAATTATGGGATGTACTTTGTGTTTGCCTAGGTATATAAAAGCTTACTTTATTTATTGATTGGTAACCCTCAAAAATAATATACAAGAATGTTTTGATGAAACGTGTTGTTGATAAATACACAAGACAATGAAATATGGCCAAGTTACGGTGAGATTTAAATTGAAATCATGGGTCTCTTGTGACCGAGTATGTAAATAAAGTTCAAATTAGATATTCTAAAGATACATCATTTAAGAGGGCTATTAAATGATTATATAATTTATAGTTAACACTACCAATTTATTGTATAATTTGAAAGCAACACCATACCAATTTATAATTTAATTATGTACATCAACTCAAATCTTTATACTTGCAGACTAAATTTCAAGCCCATGTTTTAAGAGGTACAAGAAAGTCAAGGTTTAAATACTAGCTGGGCGTAGTAGGGTTATCTTTATCTAAATGTGTTCCCACTCTCTCTCCACTCTAATGTGGGTTATTTTTCTAAATACTCTGCATTGAGGGATAAAGGAACAATTTTACATTACAGTGTTACTTGTAGTTGCTTATGATTGATACAGTTAGAGAGATATTTAGTCTGTAAGCTATTAAAGTAGGCCTACTACTTGCAATCCATGCCAATTCATCCAGGCCATGACACCCACCACTTCAGATTTTCATGAAACATTTGACTTGTTACTACCACCAAGTTAGGTACTAATCCATGTGCAAAATTTTCCTCATGCCACATTATTTTTCAGATATAAAATTGTCAAGTTTTACTAAATTGTTGTTTCAGAGGCTCTGTGAAAGGACTACCGTATTTAAGGAAAACATTCCTAGATCTGTGTTTAGTCACAATATCAATGTTAACTTTTTATCACGTGTCAAAAGTATGTAGCTTTAATGAAAAATTGGTGTATAAACTCTTTTTTTTTATAGTACCGTGTCTTACTATTAATTAAGGTTATATGCTGTATAAACCTTGCTTAACTCTGAGATTCACTAAAATTAAATTAGTTTTGTTTATTAACAACTATTTTTTAAAACCATTGCTCTATTGTGAGCATTATGGCCTGAGGCAAAGGAATTACCAGGGCTCTCTTTAAAAATAAATCTAACCTCAAATTATGGTCTAGAAGGCTGTGAAAGAAAAATAGTGTGATTTTAACCTGCTTATATATTTATTTTAATTTAGAAACTACAATATTCGAGGTTTATTTTGTACAATGCCACTACACCATACTCTTCAAAAAAACCTGACATTGCAGATGAAAAATAAGATTTGATTAATTATTTAAATATTTTAATGCCCCTTTTCATTCATATCACTTTGAAATTGTATTAATTAATGCTCTAAAACAGTGTTATTTGAACTTTTCAATCACCCTACCATTACACATTAGCGTAAGTGCGTATAATCCGAAAGGGTAGTAAGAAGCGGTGATGATGATAATAATAATAATAATAATAATAATAATAATAATAGAAAAAGGTCTAATTATATTTATCTATGTAAATATCAGGGTTTTAAGTCTATACTTTTTCAGGTTTTCCAGAGTCAATTACCAACTTTTCCAGTCACTATTTTTTTTAAATTACGATCGCAATTTAATGTATTACCATTTTTTTACGCATATCCATTCTGAAATTAATTAACACTAAGAGGTGTTAAAAGATATTAGCCTAAAACCTGCTGAATAGTGTGATCCAAGTTGGATTTCAATAAGATGATATTGATACATTAAAAGATAGTCTTACATTAGTACAGCTTAAAAGTATTGTAGAGCACATTAGTTTTAAGTTATTTCTTCCTATAACTTAATCAATTCTCAGGCATGCGCATAACCATAACTCAACTTTGACTAAAGACACATGGTTGAGGGGTAAAAAGACAACTTAAAAATCGCATGTTGATTTAGAGAATTGAGATTAGCATGCTCAACTGGGACAGCTGTGCTAAAATAGATTTGAGGTGCATATTAACTGGAAGAAATATTTTTATCATTGTAAATAAAAGTTTATTTTATTAGTGAATGTGTGAAAATTCCAGAAATTTGATCAAATTCCCTGACCTTTCCCTGTTTTCCATGTAATTGGATATCATGTTTTTGATATACAACCTCTTTAATTAATGACTTATAAATGTTACATAGACCATTATTTTTTCATTCTAATAAACATAGTCGTTTTCTATTGCAAGCTTTTTTTGTACAAGAACGTGAAAATTTTCCAAGGGATGATTTCATTTTTTATAAATAAAATCCAATATGGAGTAAGCCAAAACATAAAATGTGCCTTAAATATTTTCACTGCATTATACTATTTGCGCAACCACTAATAATAATTAATGCTTTTCCATTTATTACTTAATATTTGGACAAACATAATTATAAGGTTAATTAAATACCATTTAAAATGTATTAAGAGTATTTTTCACTATCATATATATAAATATCTTTAAAAAAAATCTGTCTTGCACAGCCTATGCACTGCAGGATGTAAGATTAGGACAGATGTCACAAGCTAAAGCAGATGCATATAGTAAAATTGTCAAAGGAACGTTGATCAAAAGGGCTCATAAAGTTCACACAGGAAAGTTTGGCTGTCCTAATGTTTTCTCTGAAACTAGAGAATTTTGTTGTTGTTGAACACAATCATAGTGAATGTCCCATATGGTACACAAGATGTTTTGCTTCCTTTCCCAAAGTTATCTGGATGCTAGTGGAAAGAAGGTTCAGTTTGGGAAGGTTACTTTGCTTGGTTGTGAATGAGCACACTCATTTAAAAAAAAATACTATAGTGTACAAACACTTGTCAAAAGTAAAAAGGCAAGCCCATGTATCACACCTCAAGAGTGGTGTAGTCTTAAATTTAGCAGTGCCGGAATGCAAGGTCATAGCAAACCCAATGTTGAAGGGGGTTTTGGGGACCATAGACCCCAGCCACCGTAAGCGAAAAAATTTAACAAAAATAAATGCCTCAAGAAACTATTTGGAGCATTTTTAATGGTTAATAAGGCAGAAACTTACTTGACGCACTTTCCCTAAAAATCTTTTTAACATATATATAAAATCATTTAGTTTACTTGGAATTGCATAATATAAAACTTAACTAAACAAAGTTATTTTTATTTTTTCAATGAAAAGCAGTGCCAAAACGGCGTCCCCCCCCGCCCCCCCCGAGTTCACACTCCACTACACCCTTAACCATCAAACAATAAGAGACTATTTTGAGAATCTTAAGATCTCAATGAAATATGGGCCCAGTGGCACACTAATTTTATCTTACAGTGTATAAATATGACAAAACAAACCTTTCGACAATTATGGGATGAAAAAGTTTTTTTAAGCATGGTGTTAAATATCATGAACGAAATTAAGGACAACACAAAATAATAACATTTCTTTAATGTTTTGTGGTTCCGTGTCAGATGATCTCCTGCCTCCATATGTTGTGTACAAATCTGAACCGTTAAAGCAAACTTGGATGGAAGGTGGTCCATCAAAAACTCACTACAACCAAAGCAGATCAAGCTGGTTTGATTAAACTATTTTCTCTGACTGGTTTCAACAAGTCTTTATGCCACATTCTAAAAAACTAAAAAGTTGTTATAATAGGAGAAAACTTATTTTTAGTTTTACTCCAGATGTGACCAGAACACCTGTTAAGATGGACATAGCATTTGTTTGCATTCCTAACAATAAAACACATAATAAAATATGCAACAAACACCTTGATGTGGCTTTTTATGGTCCCCTAAACCGATATTGGAGGGGTGTGCTGGATGAGTGAAAAAAAGATATTGAAAAATAAGTCTATGCACTTCCAAAAGATTATTTCCCTGGATTTTTTAAAAATCTCAATAAAGTAGGTGGCTCTAAGAATGTATGAGTCAATCTTACATCAAGATTTAAGAAGCATGGAATTTATTCTTTTAATAGACATGCTGTGTTAGATCGTCTTCCAGGGGAATGTCCTCAAGACCCAGTTGTAGTAGCTCCTTTGGTGTCTGGATACTCTTTGGATTCTAAAAGCAATGTGAAATGGATATACAGCAAAAGAGAGGATCAAAGATTAATGTACCTGCGAGAATAGGTGTATCAAATGGAACCATTACAAGGTCTACAGATACAGCAAGCTCATCACTTCAAGGAGATAGGTTGTTTAGGTTAAATGAGCATGGACCGATAAAATTTAAATAAATCTACTATGAACCCTGAAGACATCATATAAGCTATATGGATTCTAGTTCATATGTAGATAATAATGTTGAAGAACATTTTTCCTGTAAACGATGATCAATCATTGATGGTTGTCAAAAAATGTATAGACTTTAGAAAAGGCCCCAAGTAGTTAATTATTTTGTCATAGTGTGCCTCACAACAGTGTTTAAGACAATAAAATACTATGTAGGACAAACAAAAGAAATTTTCAGAAACGGCTTCCTGGTGGATGAGAAAGAGGATGTATACTCAGAGGCCATTCTGATTTTACGTAGAAAATTGATTATCTGCGCCACATAATTCAGGCAATGATTTCTATGTCTGTCAACAAATGCTACGTTGTGCTCTTTTGGAGAATCATTCTTTAATTATGTTCCATCTGTTACACCAGTTATTTTAAGAGTTCAGAGGAAGATTATGAATTATATAGCTAAAACCCTCCAAAATTATTTTAAATATATGGAAATGGTTGTTTTATTAATCACAAAACATTAATAAGAAATTAATAATATTATTGGCAAATTTTCATACCTAATATTTCAGTGTAACAGAAATCTAATATATTTGTTAAAATCTATTATAATAATATTAGGTAATTTACTAATATATATATTATTAGTTACTAATCTAATTGTGAAATAAAATCTCATAATATTAGGGGGAAATATTAAGTCATTGCTAATAATTATTAGATTAATATGATTGTGACAGAGGCTTCTGGTCTAAGTTAACATGCTGGTACTTTGACCAGTAGGTTTATTTCTTGAAAAATTTGTAGGCCTGGCTGATTTAAAATATATCCTTGATAGCCTACCATTTTTACCATAGTGTACGATTGTTTAAGAAATGTAGACCTATTAACTTAAAAAAAAACATTGATTCAAGGTTTTATTTATGCCTACTTTAAGTTCAGCACACTATGTATTAAGGAGATGCCTTTCATCACTTGAACCTTTCATAATACCTTTAATACGTTAAACACTTATTTCTAAGTGAATGTATTAATTCCTTCATTCACAAACTTAAATACTCCTTTCAACACATATGGCTTTATAAGAATATTTTAAATTTGTTTTCCTGCAACAAAACAATAAAACTTTCATGGTAGAGATCTTAGACATATCAAATTGCTTCGCCGAATTAAACTTGCTGGTGTTTCCAGCTTTCCTGAACCATGAATAACCATTAGTCACATGATTTAACCAAGCTTAAAAAATGTGCACGCAGATAAATTGAAAACTCTATAAGAATTCTAAAAGAGAGATTCTCAATTTTGAACTTCTTGAAATAGTAAATCCTAAATTTTCATCAAACTTTATAAAGAGTACATGGCTTTTTGTAACATTTCAAGACCCAAGGGACTTTTCCCAGAAGTGGGAAATTTTTGTGAGTTGGCAATGGCACCACTGCAAGACCTTCAAACAGGTGATGTGTTGAAGGGAATAACCAATCAGTTGTTTGTTGTAGTTTTCAAGCAGTAACAACAAGATTGTTTTGACCGTCCTTCATTAACGTTTTGCTGATGTGAAGTGTGATTTTTGAGAATTTTGTACTTAAAGGCAAGATAATTTATATGTTACCATAGGTTTAAGCATACTTTTAGCTATAAATTCATAATTGGAGGTTAGATGTAAAAGGTGCACTTTGGGACACTTGACCTAAGTTGATATGGTTAAGGTAATTTTAATTTTGTAAACTTACAAGTGTCCTAGGTGGGGGTTATTTATTCATCTCATTATTTAACAGATGCCTCAGAAGAATCCTCCAAAAATTTTAAAAATTGCTGTCAATCAAGCTGTGAATGGTGAACCATTGCACACTATTGCTGAGGAATATGGTTTATCCTGTAATACAGTAAGGAGATACACTAGAGAAATTGTACAGGGTGAAAGCACAAACTTCCATAGTGCATATAATCAAAAGCAAGTATTTAGAGACAAAGAAGAGACTGAATTGTCAAAATATTTTGATGTTATGGCCCGCATGAACCAAGGTCTCACTACTACTCTAATAGACAAACTAGCTTATGATTTAGCAGTCAAAAATAAAAAAAACTATCCAAAAGCATGGGATGAAGATAAAAAAAAAGATTGCTTTTGGAGAAAAGGGTTCTTACATAGACATACTGGATTGTCTTTGAAAAAATCAGAGGCTACAAGCCTATCTAAAGCTATGAGCTTTAATAAGTACAATGTGTTTGTGTTTTTCAACAATTTGGGTGATGTACTAAGGAGGGAAAAGTTTGGCCCATAAAGTATCTGGAATGCTGATGAGACAGGGGTAACAACTGTACAGAAATTCCCAAAAGTAATCACCCCCCAAAAAAGTTAAAACAAGTAGACCATGCATGCCACATCAGTGAAAAGAGGACAATTAGTAAACATGTGTAATGCAGTAAATGCTTTGGGAAACTTTATTCCGCCATTTTTTGTTTTCCCAAGAATGAAAACTAATCCTGCATTTCTATTCGGAGCTCCAGCAGGATCAGATGCAGCTGCCCACATTTCTGGTTGGATGACCGAAGAAACATTTCTTGTCTATCTGAAACATTTTGTTAAATACACACGATGTAGCCCAGATAACCATGAAAGCCACATAAACTTAGCTGCAATTGAATATGCAATAGCCAATGGTATTGTGATAACTCTCCCTCCTCACTGTTCCCATCGGTTACAACCACTAGATTTGTCTGTTTATTCACCCTTTGAAGGACTTTATAACCAGAAATTTACCCATTGTCTAACAATTGAGAAGCCTGGGCTTCCACTCAGAATTTACAATGTTTCTTAACTTGTGGAAAAAGCATTTCCACAATCATTTACATCAGCAGACATAACAAGTGGTTTAAAAAAAAATTGGCCTTACAATGACATCTTCACCAAAGCTGACTTTCTTTGCACATATGTTACTGACAGGCCACAGGAAAGTGCAATTATTGATAGACCTATTGAAATTGACAAGCCAACATACCCCCCAACTCAAGATGATGCTTTAACTTTGATTCAAACTTTTTAGGCCTACCAGGAGAACGTTCTACTCCAACCCACTCTAACACTACAGACATGGGGAAGAACTCAACTTTCTCTTCTCCAGTGGACAAAAGCATACCTTCGACCAGCAGGCCTACACAAGGAATTGTTAAGTCCAGTTATTATTCTTCTGTACCCAAAAGCAAACAAAAGGAAATGTATGAATCAAGGATGGAAGAAGGGGAAAACAATGGTGACTGGCACACAAAACAAAGCATAAATTGAAGCTGAGTAGCTTAATTGAATGAAAAGGAAATAAGGCAGAAAAACTTAAGATAAAGAAAAATTTATATTTTATGAAGATGACTGATGTGAAGGAAAAAAATATATAAAAACTTGTAGACAGTGAAACGTCCGAGTCTGATGAGCCTACCTATTGACAATACACATTTGTGAAGTAGGCCTACCTGAAATTGATGAATGGGTTATTGTCCAAGTTTTGCTGTTAGAAGATTTGTTGGGAAAGCATTAGAAAATTTAACAGAAGGACTTACTGTTCAATTTGCCAGAAGATTGGATGAAAATTGTTTTAAGTGGCCCGAAAAGAATGATATTGCTGGGGTTGACCCAGGTCAAATCGAAGCTCATCTCCTGATTTTTCATTACAAAAAGATAGGATAGCCAGTTTTGTGTTTAAACATAAATTTAATCATGCTATTGAGTGAATTAGACCAATTCTTCTTATTTTGATCCAATTTGAAACATTATTTTGCTAAAATAATAATTGATTTCATTATGAGTGTACATCCCACTTATATTGTTGTTTTCAGTTAATTGAAGTTTAGATTGTAATCAGTGTGTTTTCTTACTCATGGGTCCATTACTTTTCTTTTTAAAGTGTGGGTCAAGCATCCCAAGGGATAGTTCAAGTATCCCTGTTACTAGGGATACTTGACCCTTTTTCAAGGTTGTAGAATTTAAATTATAAGTACTTGAATGTCTAATTTTTCCATGTTTATCACTGAAATACTTTTATAAGATTCCAATTAGTGACACTGATAGTTTTTATTCATGAGAATAAAAAAAAATACAAACTATAATTTTATTCAAGTATCCCGAAATACCCCTATTAATGACCTAGCTGAATTATCGTCGGACAGAATGAACAACAATTATAAATTTAAGATTTATCTAAATTCACTAATTTACAAGAAAGGTAGAATATATTATAAATAGAGTGCACATCCAAAAGTGATTTAAAGTATTGAACATAGTTGTAATTGTTTTAAAGCTAGTAACAGCGGCTCAGGAAAAATTAATGTAGGAATGGAAAGACAGGCTGGTCTTTCTGGCAATCTTCAGTTTATCGAAAATCTGGCTCACATGAAGAGGTCGCAACTAAACACATCAAACTGTAAAGAGCATTGATGTTCGAGGAATGAATCTTATATAAAAATAAAATTCTGTTCATAATGTCCATTTCATACACTTATACTACCCATCTATCTCAATTAGGAAAAACTATTACACAGAGTGAAAATATATCTGCACTAAAAACCTCATTATAGTTATTTCATTATAAAACAATTTATTTTTAAAGCAAAACAATTGGAATATTGGAATTTTAATAACATCCTCATGTTTTTAAAGTTTTTATAACAAATTCTGAAAAAATTACTGTGAATGTCCAAGTATTTTACGAGAAACGGCGAGTTAGGTTTTAGGATTTTCAAGTATTTGATCGCGGTAAACATGATGTCTCTCAGATTTTCCCTGCAAGAACTTAAAAATGTGGCTGTCTTGGGCGCTCGTGTCGTGAATTCAAATATTGTCTGCACTTTTGACGGTGCCTAAAGAGATCCCATCTTATGGGCGCGACTATCACCGAGCTGAAGATGCAATAACACAATATAAGCGGGAAAAGCAGCAGGCAGTAAAGTAAACAGCAGACAACAGCTAAAGCTTGATCAAAGAGGATGCACTAAATATTTCACATCCCAGTGCATCTTAAATCACGGGTTTTATATTCATTCTTCACAACCATTAAAAAAAAAAATTGAAACTTGGAAATCCCAGGACTTTTCAAGGCTCAGAGCAATTTAAGGACTTTTCCAGGCATTGAACAGAGACATATTAAATTAAATTCTATGTCTTTCAAGGACTGTGCGAACCTTGTGATTCAAATTTCAAGGAACGTCATTTTTAACGGGTGATGTTCGAAAAAGTTCATACACGCATCCAGGTGTAGAGTATGTAGTATTGTTAGCCGAATAATTAGTTGGGGCCATTTTTTAGAAGCACATATGCCTAATAAATCGAGCATCCCCAAATATCAGACGCCTTATGAACTGATTTGTCCATGGGTCGCACCTGATCTAAAATAAACACTAAAGCACTATGCACTTGATGTAAAGCTACTATCAACATTATGGGAATGGGAAAAAGTGCTCTTGAGTCTCACATATAAGGTAAAATGAATCAGAGTATTGCTGTAAATAGCAAAAAGTTTCAACCCATGGAAATGTTTGTGCGACATTAAGGACATTATGGCCCGTATGCAAGGACGCTACTGAGCACGGCCAGAGTACAGGCTGAGTACTAGCAGAGCATGAGGCCTGTCATGAAAACAGCTGTCTCGATTGTCTATGCGTGCAGCGCCATGTTGTGGAAATATCCTCTGAGTACGGGCAGAGTATAGCCTGAGCAAGCCCGGGACCAGGCTTTGGCGAGACTCAAGATATTACGTCATAGATCTTCATAGATCTTACTAGCATGAGGCTCATACTCTGGCTGTGCTCAGCATTGTCCTTGCATACGGGCCTATGTATCTGTGGTAACTGCAGTTAGTTCCCCTAATTTTCGAAATGAAGGATCATTACAAGGTAATAATACTTTACCTTAATATAAATAATACTTCTAATGTATATTTTGACTTGTTTGGATAAAACATTCATTAAAAATAATCAAGATTTCATATTTATAACAAATTTGTTTTTAATTCCAGTTTTTTTACTCCCTTAATTGTTAATTGAATTAAAGATTTAATTATATATATATATATATATATATATATTAATTTATGTGATATTTGTAGGATTCCCAAGGATCAATTGGTTCTTCTAATGTAACTGCAACTACAAATTCTGAAAAAATTACTGCAGTCATTGAACACCCTTAAATTCAAAGTAGGGCTTAGTTATGTTCTAAAAAAAGTGCATTGCAGTCATTTGTACTGTCAGAAGACAGCTACAAAAAGACTATATATTCTCTGGTGTCTTCGTAGTGTTATAAGCCACTTAATCCTGAATTCTGCTGTCTGTATACCAATGTTCAGTCTGATTTTTCCAAATATTAAAATTGCTGAAAAATTGTAATTGCAGAGAGCAAAACCTTTGTACAGTATTGTATATAGTAGAGCTCAGTTTTTTTTGTTTTTATTTGTATGATTATTAATTTATAATTAATAGTTGTGATAATGTTGTGCTTGAATTTGATGAATGCTAGAACTCAAGTCTCTCAGATGATTCAAATGGATGATTACATAGGATTTTGGGACCAATGCGAGTCATTAGTGTTGACACGATTCTTTAGCTTTTTTTCCCTTCAGTGCACATGGGTCAATGATATGCTTGAAGCTTTGAGTCTTTTAGTTTGAAAAATCATTTAAAAAAAATACAACTATCATTGGACCGATCAAATGTAAATTTAAAAGTTTGGAATGATTTTAACCAAATATTCTACACCAAGACATGGACATTCATGCTGTACCTGGCTCATCACACATTATTTTGCTAAACAAGATTTTTAATCACTCACTGCTGTATTGTCAAGTAGTGTAATATTCTTTAATGTAATCCCTTGTTTCATAAGTTTCACATTCTGATATGTTGTGCAAAAACCTATTGAGTGAGTACCAACCACTTCGTACAGCTAAGACACAGTGCCTGTGTTGTAGTTTTACATAGTCTGAAAATCCTATCTTCCCAGTAGGATACTTTTCTTTGAACAGATCATAAAATTAGTCTTTTTTTGTACATGAATTCTAGTTTTAACCATTTTGACTAAAACAAAGTATTTTGTCCCATAAATAAAATCACTAAAATAACATCATTGTTATATTGGAGGTTTCTTTAAGCACCATGTATTACTACCCATTCGGATTGTGCGCTATCATCACTGTTCAGAAAGTGTTAACTTTTCCAATTACAAATTTATTTGACATTTTCTAGACTTTGGATTTGGTGAACTGCTAAAATCATCTTTTCTTTTATCATAACTTTTACTTTTCTTGTCGTTCTGTTCCTAGCTCCAAATTCGTCCTCTATTTTTTGCATGTCCCACTTCTTGGTGGTATTGTAAAGATTTGGAATTTTTCACTGAAACTTAAGTTTTCTTCATGAAATTTTTATTTCAGCTGGCTTAGCCCTTCACAATTACAAATATTTTTCACACGTCTATGTACATCTTTACTTTATCCTTTCAGTAGTTTTTCTGTTAAAGATATTTTTCTGTTGCTTAGTTTATCACAGTGAGATGGTATATGCAAGACGTGGGCAAAGTGCGGCTCCCGAATGCTACATGTGCAGCTCTCGAGTTCAGATTGGTTTCATTGCAATTTTTCAGAAAATTTTATATTAATCTTTTTTGAATTGAATAGCTAAAACTTTGAATCGAATACAAATAATTTTGAAACAAATTATCTAGGTATTACTTTAGCTTACTGGTATAAAAGCCACGTTACCCATTTTGGCTCCAGGTTAAATTTGTATTATTTGAGTATCAAGGCTCATATATTTTTAAACAGCCCTGTTATAGTTAAGTAGTAAAGAGCAGCCAGCATCTGTGGTTTTTGCTAGGTCTAGCTTGGAATAGTGTTTGACGCCAACTACCCTTCAATCATGTAAATATATATATATATATATATATTGGTGTGATTGCAAGTTTTGCTCCAGAGAACTCAAAACTTTAATAGGCAATCAAACAAATTCCTATCTCCCTCTGCACTACTGAAAGACCTATTTCGGAAATTAGTAATTCTAAAATCGTATGGTTACTGCAAAGCGATCAGAAAAGCTGTGTTGCTTTCAGCTTAGCATTGGATTAATCTACAGGCATTCACAATATCTCTCCGCTAGCTATATTTGTTTGCTATGTTACAAACAGTAGAAATGTAAAGGAATAATTCTTAGACCTGAAAAGCTTAAAGGAAACCACGAAAGGTATTGACATAAAAAATGCACTTAACTCCTTGACTTATCATTTAACCTGGCTATGTTTTACACCAGGATTCCCATTTAAATTCACGTCAAAATACTTTATGCACAAGTTTAGTTTAACTGATATTAATATATTTGCAATTTCAATGCCCTAACACCATTTTTATCTCATGCTAAATTATCATTTTTTCTCCTCCCTCCTGTTTCTTTTCAATCTACCTCCAGTATCACCCCTCTCTCCTATCACTTTATTTTACTTATATAGCCCTATTTCACTCCCCTCCCACTTATCTTATTTCCCCCATATCCTTCAGTTTATATATCTCCCCCTTCTTTTCCATCCTATTTACATTTGTTTAATTGTCTGAATCACTACTGTCAAAGGAGCTATCCCTTTCAGAAGACCTATCTATGTTATTATTGCTGACACCTTTAGTTAGCTCTACACTTTTATTATCATATTCATCAAAAAAATCTTCATCCTTATTACCTTATTATCACTAGTATTTACCAATCATTTTCATTGTCAGAAACACAAAGTAACTGTCAGTTCTTCGTCAGATAGCCAGTTTTTAGGTCGAGAAACTTATGTTTACTAGTTGACGCCATTTCATAGCTTGACTGTACTAAAAAAAACCTATGATACATGAAAGTTTTGATTGAAATATAATGAATAAAACTGCAAGTTATATTCATACCTCAACACCTGCTATTCATGAAGGGGGGTTAGAAAAATAATAAATAAAACTTCCAAGTTCTATTAATAACACTCCTGTCGTCAATGGCAGTAACACCTGCAATTCATGAAAGAAATAAGAAGAAGAAAACAAAAAAAACGAGACATTTGTTTGAAATATAATATATAAAACCGCCCGATTTTATTCATTCAACTCCTGCCATCTATGAAGTAAAAGCAAGAACACAATTTGCGAGCCCTACTCGTCAAAGTATCTGTGTGGCGTACTATGTTATGATGAGCCCTACTCATCAAAGTATGTCAAGGGGTTAACAAATTTTTATTAAATGCTCAACTACCACTGCATAAACTTGTTAGCATTGCAAAATATGGAGCACCAGAATAAAATTTATAAATTCGCAGTGTGTTCGAATGAAATTCACAATTTCTAAAACACAATTTATGACATTGTTAAACTTAAAGTATTTGCTTACTAAATGCTCAAGGTGGATAATACACTGAATGACTCTTTATTAAGTGTATTATCCACCTTGAGCATTTAGTAAGCAAATACTTTAAGTTTAACAATGTCATAAATTGTGTTTTAGAAATTGTGAATTTCATTCGAACACACTGCGAATTTATAAATTTTATTGGGGAGCTTGAGCTTGAAGAAAATCCAAGTGATGTTTCATTCTACTGTGTTGTAAGGTGGCTTTCAACTATCAATCTTTTGAATAAGTTTGTTGCTCTTTTGGAATCAATCATTTTTTTCATGAAAGAAAAGAAAAGGAACTACCCACAACTAGAAGATGGCTGATGGGTACAAGATTTGATGTTCTTTACAGATTTAATGCAACACCTGCAATATTTAAATCTGGCAATTCAAGGAAGAAACAACAGAACTTGCACAATAAGTTTTCAACATAAAGTAGTTTTCAACATAAAGTAGTTTTCAAAGAGATCTGACAATACAGAATTTTGACCGCTTTCCCAACCTTATATTAAGAATATCTGCTTTTCCTGATTTTGAAATTAGAGACAGTAAATTTAAACAATGCGAAGACAATGTGGAAAAACTTTACTATGATTTTGAGAACAGGTTTGAGTTTAAGAAACTAAAAAAGCTAAAGCCATGCTTTGAATTTTTCTAAATCCTGTCATCAACAATGGAGGTCTTGTTGCATATCTTGCCTTGGATGTTGCTTCAAATAAAACGGAACTTATTGAGCTGCAGGAAGATGCAGGTTTGAAGGTAGTACATAAAAGCTCATCTTTTGAGTTTTGGAAACAAATTCTAAAAGCAAAGTATAGCAATCTTCAGAAAACTGGTTTCCGATTACTGTTTTTTGGGACAACTTACTTCTCTCTCTTCTCTGTGATAAAATTTGTCAAGTCAAAACATCATGCTGTTCTCACTAATAGCCACCTCACTGAGCTTCTTAGAACAGTTGTGACATCCTACCAACCAGATATTAGACTATTATATTAGATTCAATCAAAGTATTCGAGCAGAGACTAAACATATTATGCTTTGGTGAGTAGGACTGCTGTATAAGTGTATATTTTCATCATTATTATTACTATTACAATTTTAAAATAATATTTACTGTGGCTCTTGAACCTTCAAATATTTTATGTTGCTCTTCTTATCGAAGAACTTGCACACCCCTGGTATATGCAATCTTTTCTTAACTAGAAGAGTGCCATGAGACTTATTGAGGTATTCTAAGCTAACATCTAAGTTTACAAAGTCTTCATCTTCATGACTAGGACCTGGCATCAGCAAACTCGCTACTGGTACTGGGCTGTGTTCAGTCTCCATATCTTTTA
The DNA here is from genome assembly GCA_902151425.1 of Timema shepardi. Classification (NCBI taxonomy): domain Eukaryota; kingdom Metazoa; phylum Arthropoda; class Insecta; order Phasmatodea; family Timematidae; genus Timema; species Timema shepardi. The sequence continues at coordinate 47,854 of CABFVX010004912.1, forward strand.
CCAAATACATTGTTTTCTTACAACCATCAGAAATTTTCATACCCTTTTCAATTATGTCTGATATCATACATCAATCATCCATTCTGTAACAGGTCTGAGACTTTTCTTAACACCTCAGTGTCTCTTTGTTAAACGCTTTACAAAAGAACATCCTTGCAGTTTTACTAAGTACTTTTTCAGCCATAGTGGAAAATGTATACAGTCACACAACACCAATATATACACATTAATTGAGCTTACACCATTGAAAATGAATAACACAAAAATCTTAATGCAATCTGCACAGTGCACATTCACTATAAGAGAGTCACGGCACAACCGAGTGTTGGCTGTTGAATTCTCACTAGCTACAAAAAGAAAGCTATAGAGGTTTCAATATGAAATACTCTGACCTGCTGCTTGGTGCTGACTCAGTGTCTTGCTTGTCCACACTTAAGTTATAAAGGAACTATATTAACATGCCCTGAACTGGTCATATTTTGGTGTTTTCCTAAGCCCCCCACCCACCCAAATTATCTTATTCAACCTATTTTATCATGCTAATATAATAGCACTGTTCTGAATTTAAAAAATAGTGATATTTGTCAAAAGGAATTAAAAATTGTGAAATAAAATCACAATTTTAATTTCACATAAATGGGTTTTTCTTTGCGTAACTCAATCCCATTGGGATTCTATGATGAAATTATACACAAATGCTAAAATATATAAGTTCATGTGTGATTTTTTTCAAATTCATTTTTAAATTAGTTTTATGAGAAATTCATGGTCAAAAAATGTATATGACTTTAAAGTCAAAAACTAGTGGTGCTATGTAGCATCATATGAAAGCTTATAAAATAAGCTATTTTTTCCCCCAGCCTTTTATCTCATTTCTAGCTTGAGTAATAATATACTTTTTTAATCCTGTGACAGCAGAAATTGCCATTTATTTTTAAATTCCAAAGGGCCGTAACCTAAAAACAAATGCAAATAAAAATCTGAAAAATGTTCATATTTTTTTACTAGGCCTATCTCTTGGGGTACACGAGGTGAGCCAATATTGAAAAAATCAAAAATGGTCAAGATTGTTCTTCAATGGATCACTGTACACGAAATGACCGGTAAATAAGTAAGGTGAGCTGCCGATTAAGTAAAAGGCTACTAAACAACCAAAATTTGCTTTTAGAATACTCTGGTATACTAGCTAAGATTTTAATTCAAAAGAGAATGAATGAGTCCCCAATCAGACTGTAGAATTGAAGAAAACAGCATACCAGTATTGAATCACCAGTTGCCACACCAAGAGCAGGATGGCTGCAGCTTAAGGGAACTTCTTAGGTAAAGTGTGCGTAAAAGTTTTAAAGAGTTCCATGCAATACAATAGTGCATAATAAAACTATGTTTCAACAAATATAGTACCAAGGACTAACACCATATGAAAATTTAAGCTAACCAATCAAATTAAATAAAAGGTTAATTTGAATGTTAACGTTATTGGTATTTTCCACAATTTATTTTTGGCAAGCGCTCTCAATCAACGCTGAAATGAAGTTAAAAACAAGAATGTTACCGGTAATCAAATCTTCATGTTATCTAAAGGCCTACAAAAGAATCATTGAATTTAAAAAACCAAAAACTTGATTTAAATCAATCACTCTAAGCACAATAATTGGAAAACTGAGAATAATTTCAGGGCTTATGAAAGATAACTTATAAAAATTAAGCTACTTTAGTACAACCCGTGTATGTGTGTGATATATATATATATATATTTAAAGTGACAAGGGCAATGTTCATTAAGCAAATCAAGGTGACCTGGCGGTCTAGGGGTAAGGTGTCAGACTTCTATGCTGGCTGCCGGGGTTCAATCCTCGGTCCCGGCACAGATTTATCTGATTACCAAACCCTTCCTTCACCTCTGACAAGACATCTTGTGAATGTGGGGAATGCCAGGCCTCCACCGTGGTTCGGATNCGGTCCCGGCACAGATTTATCTGATTACCAAACCCTTCCTTCACCTCTGACAAGACATCTTGTGAATGTGGGGAAAGCCAGGCCTCCACCGTGGTTCAGATTCCACGTTAAACTGTAGGTCCTCCATTTCATCTAACAATCACCCTACCATTACACATTAGCGTAAGTGCGTATAACCCGAACGGGTAGTAAGACGCGGTGCTAATAATAATAAGAAGAAAATCCACAATTGTTATAATCAATTGGACTTTAAATTAGTACTTATAGTAAATTTACAGGTATACCTCCACTTTTATTGCTTCACTCTTTAGTTGTTTTTCAATTGCAGCCACGTTTCAAAATATGTCGCTTTCCTTACACTTTGCATGATAGTTTTTTCTAAGAAACGACTATTATAGTTTGAGTGGGGCTATTAATGTCATTTTCTTAAGAAACCCACATTCGTGCGTATTAACAGCCACCCAATGCCACTCAGTCTTGGAAGAGAAGTCAATCGGTGTGCAATGTTAGGTGTTGCATGCATTTACAAGTGTTATAGGTCTATAATTACAGTACATAGTTATTTACGTTTTTGGCAGCCATGATACATTTGCAAGTTGAATAAAGAGTATGCTTCGACTAACACTGATTTTCGACTTTCGCCAACGCCGTGGTCCCTAACTGTCAAAAGAGTGAGGTATGCCTGTATCATAAAGTTATAAAAGTACTAAGGAATATGAGCAAAGGACACAAAAACCTTTTTAAGAAAAAAATAATTGAGGATAAAAGACAAATAATGTACCTGCTTGAAATATCAATATTATGATTATTGGTTTTACTTATTGGATTAGACATTAGCCTTTATTATCCAGCTTGCATAACCAAATAAATCCTTTCATATTTAACCATATTAATTATTACTTTCTTAAACACATTAGGCCCACTCATCTATGACCATGTCGTAGAAAAAAACTTTAACTTGTTTAACCAATCACATCTTGAATTAACCTTTTGGCCTTTTTGTTTTATACAAGGGAGGTTAGGTTTCGCTAGTTTGACTTTAGTTAATCATTCAAAACATACAAACTAATAAATAAAAACAAATTTTAGCTATAAAATTAGATATTACATTTAAATATTTGTCTCAATGTACAGTGAATCATGAAAGAAACTTCATGGCGGAATGTTAACCTGAAGCAAGCAGTGTTGCATAAAAACCAATAAAACCCTAAATAAATGTAGCCTATGTTAGCCATTCTTAATTAATTTAACCTTTAAGTATTTGAGAAATGTAAGGTTAGGTTTGTAGACTAGGGATTGTTTATGAGCCATACAACAAATGAAAAAGATAATTATAAAATTAAATAGCCTGTGTGTTTTAGTGTATGCCTATTACTGTAAACAGGCCTAGTTATTTAAGTTTCCTCACTGTATAGTGATTCATGAAATAAATTTAATGATGGGATATTATCTTTATTGATTAGAGGAGTAAGATACGTAGTTATTTTCCAATACTATAAACCAAGAATCGTAATATTGATTTGTCAATTGTTGTGTTTATAGTTCTCTTCTCAAGTATTTGCACTATTATAGACCTTTTACCAAAAGGACAGGTCCCATTCTGAGCCTCGAGGCTTAGCCTATCATAGTAAGACCTCTAGTGCAACTTAAATGCAGCTAAAAATCAAGCAAAGGACGACACCTACCTAGAATCAAATGGAATGGGCTAGTTTTGCTTATAAAACTGGCCCATTACATTCGAGTTTAGGTGCAGTAGGTATCGACAATATTGTCTTTGGTATCGCACTTGAGGCACAATAAGTCTAACTATGAATATGGCGCTAGACAAAATGTTAATAAAAGTTTCAAAGTTGAAAGATAATGTAGGTAGCATAGATATATAGGACCTAGGCTTCTAGTAATTAAATTACTAATAGTACAGAGAGCTAGTTATTAGTTAGACCTGGAAAAATTTAATGAGTTTGAATTTGTAAAAATAGAAAATAAACTAAACTGATACGTTGTAGGAAACTAGTCAGTTTAATAACCAGTGACATCAGAGAGGGTAATATTTAAATTTGGTGTACCTAAATTATTTGACACACTATATAATAAGTAGACAATTGACTAACAATTAGCTCCACGAGTATCATGATATAAAGGGAATGATTGGACTTGCTATCACTGCCCAAACAATTACTATTTTACTAAATAAACGTTCTAGGTGTACTAATGAATGTCCCAATAACCTAAAAAGGTTAAATGTGTTAGCTTTGACCAAAGCCCCACACACTACAATTTTAAACCGTGGTCACACCTTACAAATAATATAACTTTAACAAATAAATAATTTTATATGTTGGTCAAATATAAAATAGGTATTAATAAACTTCAAACATGAGAAAGAAATTATCAACTTGAAATTACATTTTTTTATTATTGTCTTACAAAATTAGGGCATGCATAATCAGAACGAAAAATCAATTCCTACCGGTTTATCGTCACCTTTAGTTGCCTTGTCAATCAATTCAACATTATCTGAAGGCATAAGATTTACTTTGGGATAATCACACGAAACCGCGTCACGAGCTTTTGACAATTTATCAGGTGCTTTCGGTTCATGGCCTTGTTCAGGCCATGGTGCCATCTTGAATGTCAGGGGACTTAACGAGACCTGATTGGTTAAAAGTTGAACATGCTGTAGTGCAACGATTGCCTCCGTAATGATCTATCAAGGCATTGAACCGATAGACACCACATTTTTCATTTCATTGAGTTTATTTTAAAAATTTAATTGGGATAGTGTTCAATTAAAGAAAATATAATTAGCTATAAAGGTAACAATATACCTTTATTATTGAGTAAATTTTATTATTTTTCTCTCAGCTCACTATAGGGATGTCTGCATTTTCTCTTAGGAAAATAATTCAATTTAAAATGGGCAATGCTCGGTCTTAATGCTGATTTTTTTCAAGTTGGAAATATCATTTAAAAAAAGTATATAAAATAAGCTCAAATTTTCGTCCAAATAACTTACCACGCAAGGGCGAACTGATACTTTATATAATAAAGTCCTAAAACTGTCCATGCATTTGATTGTCTGTTAGTTTGTTGTCAAAAAGTACTTATCGGATGAGACGGGACCTTGTTGTACCCCCTCATTTTTCAGGGAATGGAGTAAGCTTCATACCATCACGATATCATATCAGTGAATGAAGCTGTGTATAACAAAAGCCTACTGTAAGCGTAGCTACATTTGCACCCCTTAAATTTATAGATTATAATACAAGTCTGCTAGAGAGCAGTATAAGCATCTGAAGTGCGCAGCGGCCGAGACAGTGACAAAGATCTAGGGAAGCGTCAGTTCCCGCGTCGTAGCAGCCTTAAAACGGCATATTATAAGTGCAGTTAGGAATCAGAATGCTATAAATTCCGGTAGCAGTCACATACATAGCAGATAGCGATGATATGGTGGAACTATATGCTAAAATTCAGTACATTAATGTGTGTTAGGATGAACCGGAAAAATGAAATTAATAATTTAATTTTAGAATACCAACCAAAAGTTGCATTTTATCGTATTAAACAAGAGTAAAACTTTTCAATAAATTTGAAAAATATTGTCTGGCCTCTACCAGTTATTTTATATTTACAATACAAAACCAAATAGTGTAATCACGTAATACCGTTTCACGCTAGTGAAATATTTCTATTCAATGACATAGGCACATCATTTGCTAGTAAATCCTCTCAGAACTTGTTTATGATGACTGAAATAAGATACCAAAATATTAGTTAGCATACTCGCATGATTGATGAGTATGAGCAATGAGCTAGTGGTCAGTTGCCTCTTATCACTCTAGTTTCCGTTCTGACTTCGCCTTTGCTCCCTATCCTTTAGCCATGATAAGCAAAATAAGCAGCAGCAGGGAGGCCGGCAGCACGGAGCAGTGTTGAGACAGTAGCTAGTTGCTTTGCAGATACCATTGTACACGACCAAATGTTGCTATTTCTACAAGGTTTCTGTGTTTTTTATTTTTTAAAAATCATAAAAATTGTGCTTCTTATGTGTCAGTGATTACATGAACCATTTAATTAAAACATTCTCAAAGGGATCTTGATTTGTGTGACTTCATTTACCAAATGAGTGTGACGAGCTTAAATATTATGACTAGAAGTGAAGTACAGTGTCCAATTTTTGGGAGTCCTAGGGAACTTAGTAAACTCCTTTTACCAACAATAAAAGATATTTTAGATGTTATTTGTTTATACAGTATGACTTGAAATTTAAGATATCCGGAAGAGAACCTAATTTTTGTGAAATATTTAAATTGGTATTTAAAATCATTGAAGAAATTTGGAAAACAGCTTCAATTCCTACTGTATCACACGATCGTATACTGCAACTGCTTCGCAGCTACCATAATAAATACCTACCTAAGCCTTGCAAGATATCCTAAAGCTAAACGAAATACAAACTACGTCATCAGAGTTGATATTTTAGCAAGCAAATTCTTTAACATCGCTGCTTGTAAATGTGTATAATTTTTTCAATGTATTTATGAAATAATAAAGGAAAGTACCTTTCAGAAATCAGTAATTTATTTGCAATCAAAGATCATCCAGGAAAATGGCTTTGGGAAAAATTAACTTTATTGAAACAAATAGGCTAAAAAGAAAGTAAGAAAGAAAAGGTAAACAGGCCAAGAAATTTGTTAAATTTTGATTTAAAAAATAAATATTAAAATACTAAGTCTTCTACATCAGAATCAGAATCGTCTTCGCACGAGGAAGTTGTGTGTATTGTACAACCGTCCACTTCCAATGTTGGTTAACGATGTCTTCAAATGAGATTACAGCTTCCAACACTGGCGAGAGTGTGTGATAAATATGGTATATCGGATAGATCAGCTGCAGCTACTGCTTCAGCTGTTTTGCAAGATGTTGGAGTGGTAACAACAAAAGACTGCTCAGAAGTAGTTGTTTTAGAATGACATCCTCCGTACCACAAAAGAACTGGAAACACTAGAAAGTTTTTTGGAGGCTCATTTGACGAGTATGAAAAGAAGGCAATGACCCTTTGTAACTTGCAAGAGGCCAGCTAACATCGAAATAGAAAACGGACAGTGTTTGCAGATGAAAAAAGGATATGCAAACAGAAGCAAATGCAGATCCTAAGAATAAATTACGAACCAGTGTTTTTCTTACAATTGTAGACAGTCTTACATCCAACTAAACCAATGAAGATAAAGCTACTCATCACTTGGTACGAGGTTTGAAGTGTTTTGAAATATCCATGGTAAAGATCCAAGAAACATAACTGTTGAAGCAAAAAGACTAGCTCAATCTTATAACCAAGATCTTGACCAAGATGCATTTGTGAACGAGTGCTTACACTTCCAGGCATACATGAAATTAGAGAAAATTGAAAGGTTAAGCGAGTACTCTGTTTACATTAAAAGTAACGGATTGGAAAACACATTTACAAACTTAGAAGTCGCTATGCGAATTTATTTGACAATACCTGTCACAATATGCTCTGCAGTGAGGGTATTTTCTGCATTAAAATGTATAAAAACTAAAAAAGATCGACCATGGGTGGGGAAAAGATCAACAACCTAATGCTTTTGTGCACAGCAAGTGACATAACCTTGAAGATGGACCTCAACAATTTGATTGACGACTTTTCCCGATCCAAACTAAGAAAACAACTATTGCTTTAGTTAAATCACGAAGAAAAAGGTTTTCTAACCTGTAGCGTTTTTTTTCATTACTATTCTTCAACTTTTATTTTTCTGTTTGTGTCATAAAATTTTCAGAAGTAAGGAAGATATTTCTGAAAACTGTACATAAGTGTAAATATGTAAATATTTGTGAAAGTTATGAATTTTAAGACTGTGGTGGTTGGGTGGTCCGTGATGCTGAAAACACAATTCTAGCATAAACGAGCAATACTTAACTAGTACTAGTTCAACATGTTTTAAATGTATTTTATCAGCTGCCGGTTTCCAGTCAGGGACACGGCGGGTCCATGGGTGGTCCCCATAGCTTCTTTGGTGCTGACTGACGGCTTTGAAAAGTTACCATATCAAATTATGTATCCCTACGCCGAACCAAATGATCTACAAAAATATGTGTTTAGCAGCTGTCACTTCTGACATTCAAAATCTAGGTCTATACCTAAATGTTTACTGTCAGAAGTCAGCTGTGAGCTGTCAGTCAGTACCAAAGAAGCCGTGGGCTTACTATAAGGTATAAATCCCTTAATAACCAAAACTTGAATTAGCACATTATCTGTTATCGTTCATTAATGAGTGGGGTGGGGAGCGCCATGTCAAACTCTGCCCAGGGCGTCATAAACCTTAAACGCGGCCCTGATGGAAAGAGACATAGGCCTACTTATTTTTATATTGAGTGAAATTTCTCAATACAAGATTTAAAAAGTTTATCACTAAGGTGTGCCCGTTATTTGCAAAAATGTTTAATTTAAAATCATAACATTTGTACATAATATATATTCTTTATTAACCTGTATACTGTGTACGAGTATTATAAACATATAATAACTGCAATGCATTCAGTATAGTTATGCACAGTGAATTAATAAATACTGTATGTAACTTACTGTGCAATTTATATAGTACTAAACACAATTTTGATAATATAATTAAATGTGTACAGAAGGTCAATCAATATACTCAGATAACAAAGTAAATCAAATACAGTTAAGTAATGTATTAACACTACTGTGGAATATTACACTTATAAGAATAACAATAACAAAGAACATGCCCTTTTCACCCCAGAATTAGTAAGGAAGTTTTAAATAAGATTTTTTTTTAAATTTTAAATAAACTAAACGGTATGTTCTAAAACTAAAATTTTTCTTTTTTTAAACCTATGGTTTTAATAAATTACATAATTTGGATTTCCTTGGACACTTCTTTGACATTTTAAATTTAAGTTTCAAGATTAATTCTTACCACATATTTTTGTAGGCTCTTCTGTAGCGACCTCAAACAAGATAAGCAATCGATCTGTTTCTCTATTAGGGAAAGATGGGACTGCTCACACTGCACGTAAGGCAATTACACTTCAAACATATATATTTGAAATAAATGTATCATCGCGTCTCCTATTTGATAGAAGAAGTGACGAATACATTTGCATACCTATTTAAAGAAGGAGGGGAAAGCACAAGCATAAGAGTGAAGAAGAAGTTTAAAAAATCAATTTATTTAAATTTACACAAACAGATAGAATTACATATGGTTTTACAAGATATTACACAAGACAGTCCTTTGTTTATTAAGATAATTTAAATCAGTTAATTTTGAAATAGCTATCTCAATAGGGAAAATTTGAGTGAACACCTAGGTTACACTTGCAATCAACACAAGTAAGGTAAGGTCTATATTACTAATGGGAGTAGCTTGTTAAAGTAGAACTAACACACATTCTACTACGAAGGTGAGTCTGCATCAACACAGCGGTATTTTAAATAGCAAGCAAATATTAATTTAAGGTTAATCAACAAAACATAGCAACTATCCCACCTATCCGCTACTATAGGCCGTTCCACTCTCAAATTGCAGTACAGGCGCTTATGGACTATTACCATCTCTTTCCAACCCATTGGTTTCTCCGTTAGCGCTGTCCTTTTTCTAACAAGCGGAGTTGCCATTTTGTATCTTAAATTTGAACGTCGTTATTTCTATGAAATAAGCATGGAATATTAATGAAAATACATTTATGCGTCTTGTGAAATCAATTTAAGCCACCATAGATGTTTTAAATAACTTCTTTTTTTCAAAATATTAAAATATGCATTGTGTCAAAGTTTCATGAGGTTTCAAATGTATCACGTCATAAGTATAGTTACAATTGTGTGGAAAAGCCAGTAATTTTATGGTGGCTGTTATAATAGTTATGGACGCCTGCAAAGTCTGAAAGAAATATCTTTTATACAATGCTAAAAAAATAATTAAAAGTATTATACCTCCTGAAATACTTAAAGTAAAACATGAAAAAGTTGTCTTGTTGGAAACTTTTTTATTTTTATTTTGCTTAAGTACATTATGTTTAAGAAATTATAAGAAAAGCTCAAATTTATTTTTGAAAAAACTATGAGCCAATAGCACCCCCCATTTATGTGTGGTAGCGTTTTGAAGTTGAAGAGGGTGTAGTTCACTTTAAGCTCTGTCCGGTCTTGAAGA